>JAMAKQ010000012.1:0-221265 GCA_023628475.1 Chaetomiaceae sp. PF1801
GAAGTTAGGAAGTGGGAAAAGTGGGAAAAGTGCGCGACTCGCTATGCTGCGCGACTCGCTATGCAAATACGTTAGTAGAGTATTATCCTAGATAAACACACTAAGAGAAGGAGCTATAGTAGATTATAATTAGGTTTTAGGTTAGTAGGCTAGATATAATATAAGATTAATATAGCTAAAATAAAAATTGTTAGCTAAAAGAAAGATATATAAAATAGAATATAGCTATATACTTACTAATTAACTTAATTAAATACAATTAGTTTCTTAAGCGCGTAGTAATTAGAAAGTGTAGTGGAGAGGAAGGAAAGATTTGATTTAGCGAGATTGGGTTGGTAGGAAAATTGTGAAGTGGGGGAATGAAATTATTAGGGTGGCTAGGATTTTACAGGTAGGGTTGCCGTAGTGACAATTTGGGTTTTGTTATAGTTGTAGAGTGAGACCTCTATAATGGGCCCCGTAAGATTGGAGCCTTCACAGCTCGGGATTCGGATGAACAGACGTGCCTTAGCGCGAAACGGACATTCAGTAGTAGCCAGTATTCTGCTTCTGCCAGGCATAAAGCCAGTACTTTTATTCTTAAACGAAACTGCAAAGTCACACAGTTGCTAGGCTTGTGCTAGGTTAGTATCGGAGTACCTGAGCCAAAGGTCCCTGGTCTCCGTAGCCTCGTCCCCTTTCCACTTCCCGCCTTGGCAGCCCTGTTCGGAATGGAAGTGGAGAACTGCCAAATCACCTTACCCAGGAGTCTCCGTAACGCCTTACGAAACCTGTCGGCTCCTCGCAAGCTCATGAGGCTCACAGTCCATTTTGTATCAGCCTTCGCAAAGTGTCTGGTGCCGATTTGTGCGAAACAAATCAGTTCGCCAGGCTACCGTATGGAACATATGCTACTGGAAACATGTGTCAACGTTGCGCAGATTACCTGTATCCATACAGCGAAAAAAGTGCTGTTTTCAGAAAGGGCACACCGGTCCCCGCCAATTACCAGGCGCCTTGTACGGAGTACGGTAACTATTGGTTGCCCTACGGAAACCCTGGCCTGGACTCGAGGTTCAGTTTGCATTGCACCCGCGCGCACTCTCTCTCCCTTCTGTCAATGCCCCGAGCTGCCCCTGACAACGGCCAGCAAGGAACAAACCACCGCGCCATACCGCGACAGAGGTACCGCAACGAAAACCTAACATATTGTTTTAGCTGCCGCCGTCGGCCGGCCTCCTTCGCATGCGCACCCGCAGCTCCCGTCAACCTCGCGCGCCTCTCGATGGCACGGCCCGTCGGGAGAGCTGCCCGAGTGAGGACGCGTTGCCTCGATCCGCATGGCTCCCGCGACCATCCCCAAGCCCCCGTCAACCCACTCAGACGGACCCGACCGTGATGCCGTCGCGAGCTTGACCCCGACACGACCCGTCGCAAGACCGACGTCCCCGCCCCCGACTGCGCTGTTCAACCTCAATCGGTCCGGAATTGCCAGCCGACATGTTGGCCCGACCGTGGCGTCACCGCCGTGGCATCACGATCCCTTCTGCGAAGGGGAGGGCCTGCGCGGCCCGGCCGGCGGGGTATACAGTCGCAACAACACGCTCAACTTCACCATCCCGTCCAAGGAGCACTCTGTCAGCTGGTCTGGGGAGGACTCCGACTCCGACTCAAGTTCCGACGACTACCACTCCCCGCCGGCCCCCTTGAGACGCTTCCTTTCCGTCCCGCCACCACAACCATTCAACCCTCGCTTCCTTCCACCGCCCCCCTGGCACCCGCCAGTTGGAACTGTGACCGTGCGTCCCCCCGTTCAGAGTCCCCAGTATGCCGATTCACCGTATTCTGGGTCCGAAACGGACGACCCCGATGGAGCGACCAAGGGCCTACCCGACCCAGGCCCGCGACGCCGCGAGCTCCAGCAAAAGATCAGGGACAAGCAGCAGAGTATTTGGCAGCTGAGGCACGACATGGCCAGGGCCAGAAAGGAGTTGCAGGAACTCAGGCACCGCAAAGACGATTTGGACAATGCTTTCATGCAGATTTTCAGGGCCCATCTGGCGTCCAAGACCCGGGTCGCAGTCATCGCCATGGACGTGCTCGAGGAGAGGGTTCGTGAGATGCAAACCGCTCGTGACGACTACTACGCGGCCGAATCTTCCTACGAGGCCATGGAGACGCAACTAGATACCGAGGAGTTGGAGCTCGAGCTGCTACAGCTCGAGTTGTCTAGCTTGCCGCCGAGCAGGGTGGGTATGGGTCCCATGATTCAGTTGCCCCCGCCACCACCCATGATGAAAGCACCCGGGATCCTGGAAGCGAGGAAGGAACCAGAGGACTCGGACGACGACGAGGATGGCTCTACACCGCCGTCCCCCGTCACTCTCCGGGGCATATCTGGCGAACTTCCCGGGGACATCCACCCGCTGTACGAGGAGCTTCTCGAAGCGGCCGGCGACCGCCAGCTGGCCCAGGAGTACGTCGAGGACCTCGAGATGCACCGTGAAAAGATCCTCTACGACCTCGAAATTGAGCTACACCGCAAGCGTATGCGCGAGGACCAAGGGAACCACATCAGCGAGGAGGACCTCCGCTCCCTCCGATCTTCCCTTGCCGAAATCCCCCCCGACGCCGCCGAGTTTGAGGCCCGCTTTGGCATTACCATCACAGATGACGAACTCGATTTTCTCCGTGACTACGAGGTGGCTTCGAAAAGCGCCCACAAAGAACTCGATTCGGCCACCGAGACTCTGTCGCGCCTCCGCGAGCTCTGTCTCAGCAAGGGAGTCATGCGCAAACACGCCTCGTACCACGAAGAACTCGCCATCTTCTCCAGCGCCCCCGACTGGTCCCCCGAGCCCCAAGACGGCAACATGGCCATCGAACCCCCACCACCGCCACCGCCAACCCTACCCAAACCCCCCGGGACAACCGCCGCAAAACCCGCTCCGCCCTCACTCGCCCACCCGCGCTTCCCCATCCTCCTCTCCAACCCCTCCCACGTCCTCACCCTACAAACCCCCCTCCAAGCCCTAGAGCACGCTTTGAGTCTCCCAAAGGACGACCCCGCCTCAGCCCTGCGCCGCGCCGAGTGCATGAAGGAGCTGGGCATCAGCACGCTCATGACCAAGGCCGAGAACACGCTCGACTTCATCAACCAGTGGCTGATCCACCGGCTGCGGACGTGTCCCATGGAGGTTGAACTGATGCTGGCCGTGTGCGAGGGCGTGTTTCGGGTGGTGAATCTCAGGAGGTGGCAGGAGGAGGTGCTGTATCACTGGCGGCTGGATGAGGCGGCAAACTTGGAGGTGGGGTTGTTTGAGGGGGCTGTTACGCCGCCATGGGACTATGGTGTGGAAGAGCAGGGGCGGTTTGGGATGCCCTGGGTGGGTAAGCTCTATGGGGGAGGCGGTGTTGGTGGTGGTGAGGGCAAGGTGAATTCTGTTATTGAGGGTGAGGGAAGGGTCAGGAGTGAGCATGGGGAGGCGGGGAGTCCTGGTGTGGCGAGGGAGGGGAGGGCGAGGTCGGTGAAGAGCCTGGGATGACTCTTACTCTTTGAGCTCTGGAGCTCGTTGCGCTACGCATTCTTTTTCTTGGTTCTATCTCTGTCTTTTTTTCCTTGATATTCTTTTCTTAATTCTTCCTTCTTCCAGATATTCTTCTTTTTCCTCTTTACGGTTCTTCTCATTCTTCTTTCCCTTTCCTGGCTTTTGTCTTGCTTCGATTCTGTTACGGACTGGCGATGCAACTTAGAATCGTGTCAGCCGCCTTGGATATTTCTGTATTGCCTTGGGTTTATTGAGTTAGAGAGCGCGTGCTGGGCAGGGCGGGGAAACGGGATATCAAGGATCAGTGCGAAACGTGCAGTTTTGATCTTATGCTTTTCTTGCGTGGTTGGGATCAGGGGCTCTACTGGGTTCGAGCCCTTGGCGATGACCGGCACCGGCGCAGCAACCACTGCTGGGCTGTTTTACAAGTCGAGAAGTTCTGTGTTTGTTTTCTTTGGAGATACCAGGGAGTTGGGCCGGGATCAAAGGCTAATTTGGCATTATTGTCTGGGCTTAGACGGGTTTTCACTGAGTTTCGGACGGGAATGGATACTATGACGATGGGCCCCCCCTGAATCCTGTGGTGTTTTGCTTGCTCGGTTTTCTGTATCTGTATATTTCGTACTGTATCACCCTGTAACCGGCGTCCTCCTCTTTCCGTCTGAGGAACATGCAACATTTCCTCGGCCCGTGGCCGGGTGTGCGACATCAAAGTGCTGGACACGACGAGGCTGAGATGTGACTATCGGATTTAAATGCCGTAGCCGCACCTCCCGCTCCAGGCTGCAGCTGGCCTATGCTGACGCCTCTCATGCAGGCGTGAGCCTACATCGAACAAACGGAATCAGGCGGCGTGTGACTGCAAACGTGACGCATCCCCCCAATGCCCTGGTCCCGGGAAGACCAAGTATGGTGTGTGGGCGAGGCAGCAGATCCGGGGCACTCTGTCTTTGGCTGCCATACTTGATCCGAAGAAATGGGGTTTTGCAGCCAGTAAGGCGGAAAAAAGCCTGCTGTAAACATTACTCAGTCCTCAGCTGTCTGTTTTCCACCTTGAGCTGTGTGTCTTCTTGGTTTCACCCCAAGTCTGTTGCCTGGATTCTGCTTGGATAGTCTGTTAGGGACCTATGACTCGAATCCTGCGGCTCAATCATGCAGAGTACCATGATTCGGTACTTTCAAAGTGGGCGAAAGCATACGTGGGCGTTTGTGATGCGCAAGGCTGTGGGACTGTTACACAGGAGACGGGTAACAGCATGCTCGTGGGGCGTCGACAAGGCAACGAGCCTTCCTCTCATGCAGTGGCGGAGGACACGGGACTCGAGGCGTGTCCCAGATGGACGGACGACCCGCTCTGTGCGACAGCGGGTGCATCAAATGCGAGACGGTCAAGCCTGATGACGTTGGGTATCACCTCGGCGGCCGCGCTTCAGCCTGGAGAGTAAGATTTCCCGGGGGTATCACAGAGGCGGCATCATGATTTGCCCGCGTTGCTTCTCGAGTAGTTACCAAATAAGCTTTTGTCATGTATCACACTGCAGCCACTGTCACCGACTTGCGGCTCTTCAGGGACAGAGCTCTGTAACAGGACACGGCGCTTCCCGAGCCCATTGGGCTCGCCACAAGGGAGTGTGGCAATTGGGAAGCGAGGTACTTCACTCTATTTGACACCTACAACATCTTCACTCCCATCTGGGATAGAGTAAACATACTGGGCGGTTGTCGGGCCATTGCGGTGCTCAACACAGCCCCTGACACAACTGGCCCACAATCCCATGGCTAACTCAACCCAATAACACTCTTGGTGCTCATGTAGCAAATCAATATTCGCCCGCCTCCTATTCATACCACACAACACCGGTCAAGAAGAAAACGGTCAGCCCCATCAGGCCCAATAACCCCCTCCATGCCCCTTCCCCTGGAGCAACCTCAAGACGGCTTGTCCTTGCGATTCCGCCCAAAAAACCGCCGTCCAAGTTCCTTGAAACGGGCACGACTCGACCGCTCTCGTTCGTTGCTCTCATCAAATCGACCCACATCACCTTCATCAGTGGCGCCCTCGTCCTGCCTCTGGTCACCAGTCCGTCCCTGGACGGGCGCAGCAGTGCTGGAGCCGCCTTGTGCCTGGGTGGCCGACGTGGAGGCCTGGGACTCGGTCGCTGAACTGTTGAGGGGAAGACGCTGCCGCGATGGCGTGCTGAAGTTGAGTTCGACCCGGCTCTTGGACCCAATCATAGGGCGATCGCGGAGGGGCGGAGGTGGCTGAGGAAGCCGGCTCTTGGACCCGGTCATAGGGCGATCGCGGAGGGGCGGAGATGGCCGAGGAAGCCGGCTCTGGGAGGTCGAGGTCGACGCGAGCGGCGTCTCCTGGGCTTGTGAAGGCCCTGCTTTGGCCGGCGGAGGGTATAGTCCAAAATCCACGGCTTTGCCTTTGCCCTTGTCTTTGGTGTCGCCGCCAGCCGTGTCGTCAAAGGGAAGGCCGCCTTGGTCTTTGCTCTTCAGTTCCTTAATTTTGTTCCTGAACCAGGACTCGTCTGTCTGGCCACTACTTCTCCCGTCCCCGCAGTCCGATTCTCTGTCCGATTCTCTGTCCTTGCCCTTCGATTTGCCCTCTTGCGCGGAATCAGGCACCGCAACAGACGGCATCCCTGTACCGCCAGCTCCCACCCCGCGGTTGCTGGCTTCAGCAGGGGAGACTTTAGCCCAGGGGGCGATCTCGCTCCTGTTCCGACGCTCACTTCCCGCGGCCTCTCCAAGGTCACCCTCTCCTGCTGGGTTGTCGTGTGAGGACCTGTTGCCATAGACCGGTTGATTGTAAACCTCGCCCGTTGCTTGCTGGTTCTGACCCTCTGTCGCCGCTCGCGGCACGCTGCTGCTGCTGCCCGCGCGACGACTGGCAAGCCGAAGAGACTGAAAGCTTTTCTTGGCCAGTAATTTCCAGGATTTCTTGCCGTTATTCCCACCTGTCGACCCATCCTCGGGCCTGTCACGGTCATCTTCCCCTTCTTCTTGCCCTGAATGAGCCACATACACCTGCAGATTTGTCGGTGCGCTCACATGCTGGTGCGGGTACGGGCCAACAATATCCATCAACTCCTTGAACTTCACCTCCTGCTCCCTCTCTTGTTTCTGCCCCTTCTCTCCGGCATGGCCACTACCCGCCGTCCATGTCTTGTGCTTCATCCGGCGCTCCCTCTTCGACTTCTTCTTCAGCTTCTTTCCCTGCGTCTCGGCCAACTTATCCCCAGCGTAACACGAGGCACACATGATCCGGGCGGCTTCGTTTGCGTTGGCGCATCTGGTTTCGTCGTCTTCATTCTTATTGTTGTTTTTGTCGTCGGCGCCACGGGTGTTCTCGCTCGCACCGTTGGTGGGTGTCTTGTCATTGTTGTCGGGCTTGTCGGTATTATTCTTGTCGTCCTTGCCACCAGTGCTGTTCTCATAAACTCCGACCCCGTTGGTGCTGCTGCCGACATTGTTCTTCTTGTCGTTGTTGTTGACGTTACCCTCGAAAGGACCAGCATCACTGCCGCCGCCGGCACCATCGCCATCCCGTCGCCCAGTCAAAGGATCCTATTCTTCCAACATGGCCTCGATCTTGGCACGGTCGACGGCGCGTTCTTCGGTCAACTTGGCGGGACCGTAGTCAACGACTGGCACTTGGGATGGTGTGCCGTTGCTCGATGCGACTTCGTCTTGTCGAGGCGGGATGTGCACAGGGTTTCGAGCGAGGGGCGAGCTCGGGGATGGGTGTCGTCGTGGCTGAGCTCCGCCTTGACCGTGGTCCTGGCGATGTTGCTGTTGTTCCTCGTCTTGACTCTGGTTCTGGTTTTGGTTCGGATGCTCATCTCTGTTGGAGTCTCCGCGATGCCTGAAGAATCTGGCCAGAGAAGACCGTCGGTGGCCTTGAGGCGGAGTGGAACGGCCGTCGCCGCTGTTGCCTGTAGACATGGCGATCGGTGTTGAACGCTTTTGCTTCGTCAAGTTAGATTCTGCTCGGATCGGTAGAGGAGAAAAATTCGCAAACTAATGTGAAAGCTTAATCAATTGTGACGATAATGTTGGATGCGTGCTAAAACAAAGCCTATTCAGTAGGGAAACGGGAAGAACTCACCAAAGCAGGCGAGGAAGGGAGTGCTTGCCTCAAACTGAATGCACTTGGATGGAACATGCGACCACGGTTGGCCGGGCCCTTCGGATGGAAAGAACACCGGCGGCAGCCAGGCAACCACGTTTCCTACCCTTTGTTCTTTAGATGCAGGTGTTACTTCAAGATCAGACCACGGGCAAACACGGGCAAAACTGTCGTGTTATGCTTCGCTGGAACAAAGGCCAGAGGCGGCTCCCCTTGAAATTCTAAGCAAGAGGTCAAAATAGTACGTACAGCTACCGCCCGTCATCATCATCCGGTGCTTCCTCCACCGTCACAGCTCTTGGCCCTCTATCACTAGCGCTGCCGTTTGCTTCACCTCCTCCTTCTGTCCGCGGCGCACCACTCCCCTCCCCTGGCCCCGCCCCATTCATCCCCGTGCTTGCCCCTGCTGCTGCCCCACTAGTACTGCTCTCTCCAGGTTCGTCGTGCGGTCCCTGTTGATGAGGCTCAACTTGGTACCCAAACACGGGTAGCCTCGTCCGGCCGGCTCCAAAGAGCTGGGCCGGACCTCCCCAATTCGGTGCCAGAGGGATGGGAGCTGTGACGGGCGGTTGCCTAGGTCCCGCTGCTTCCGTAGTCTGGGCGCCCTGTGGCCCGGGCGCACGGGATGCTTCTGCGTGGCTTGATGACGCGGCGGTCCTTCCGAGTTGAGAGGAAAGGCCACTCGGAGGCGCTGGACTCGTGCCCCTGGACCGGGGATGGTGACCAAATACTGACCGCAGTATATCTTGGGCGGATGCCTGCGCGCTGTGTGCTGTTGCGTCGGATGGGTGTGCTTCGCCATCTACCCGCTGGAGAGGTAGCAACGACCACCCCGGGGGGATAACCACCCCTTCTGGCAGATCGGGACTGCCCGCCGGAATAGCTGTTCCGTACCCGGCGCCGACGTGCCTCGTGACGGCGGGCGGAGGCCTTGCAGCCACGACATGCTGGCCATGTAGGACAGGAATCTGTCCCTGAAGCGGCACATGCATGAAAGGATGCATGAAACCCTGCTGTTGATGCGGGAAAGGTGCTTGTCCACCATGGGCTGGACCTGGAGCGGTGGGTTGTGTTGCATGCTGTGGCCCTTGTGGCTGCTGCTGTAGTTGACGGAGACGCGTGATCTCGTTCATCAAGACGTTCATAAGATGCACTTCGTGTGCTGTGTTCTGCAGGTTGGCCATCTCTTGCCGAACCTGTTGTCCCAGCGTCATGAGTTGCCCGCGGATCCGATCCAGGTCCGGGACTGCCTCCTCGTTCAGCTCTTGCGGTGTTGGGACTGTGGGTGTCGGAGCAGGTGGGTTTGCAACATCTGGGGCTGCCCGTAATCGTTCGGCCATCTCGCGCATCTCGTCGACGCCGCCTTGAGCGAAACCGAGCCGCAGGGGCCCGAGGTTGAACATCCTAATGTTCCGATTCTGATTATTATTTCCTTGGTCGTCTGCTGCCGCTGGTTGAGCTGGCTGGCCGCCGCCAGGGGCTGCATGACCATTAGCCGGCGGCTGTGGCTGAGCTGGTCGGTTCTGACCAGCAGGAAAACCGAGCCCCAGTCTCAGGACCACGGCGGGGCCGTTGGCCGCCGGCGGCTGTTGTCCGTCCCTGGCGACCGGGCGACGACATGTCGGACATACTTGCTGCCGCTCCAGCCAGCTCTTGAGGCAACCAAAGTGCAGGATATGACCACACGGGAGCTTCTTCGCACGGCTGCGCTTGACCTGCGTGGCGTCGGCCGGATCCCAAGGACGCATTTCCTCTCTGCAGATGATGCAGGTATCCTCTCGGCCTAGCTCCTCGGCGGTGGCATCTGGATACTGTTCCATGTGCTTGAGGGCCTGCCGGTAGCGGACGAGGGCATGGAGCCTCTTGAGGAACGACCTGGTAGTCATGAACCAATCTCTCATGATGTGGATAGGGAGGCCGTAGAAGCTGAGGAGAACGCAGAAGAAGGTGGTGTAGATCCCGAGCTTGACAAAGTCTGAGGACCGTGTTAGCTTATGATGCCGCACAGCAATCCTCCCAACTCACCTGCAAATAGGTCCAGCGACAAGACCCATTGGCCCTTTGCTTCCCAGCCGGGCACCTCAATGTCCATCTCGTCCACATCGTTCTCGTCCGGCAGTTCTTCGTTGTCGTCGGCCGCCCCCTCGGTTTCCCTCCGTCTCAGAATCTCGGCCCGCTGCTCCCTGATGCGGCGGCGCCTATCCTCCAGGCGCTGGCGAGTCTGGGTCTTGACCACACGTTGCTCCACCAGCGAGATGATGTACCGGGAGGCCGTGTGTAGCGAGCAGACGGTCAGGACGGCGAATTCGAATAGGAACATGAGCATCATCGTGGGGCGGGCGTCTTCGACAACAGTAATGACGGCGTATCGCAGGAGCCAGATGTCGTACACGATGCTGACAAAGAGCGAGAGGCTGAGGCGTGTGTGGAAGAGCAGCGGGTTCGCGGGGGGTTGTTGCTCGAGCACCTCGACACGGCCATCTCCTATCCAACCCCAGACCTTGCCCGTGACTAGGGCGGTGAACATGACCAAGAAGAAGGCGCCGACTTCCTCGCGGAAGATGGTCATGGCCAGGCATGTCTCGGTGACGGCGAACCAGGCCTTCTCGTACAGCTGTTCGATTTCGGTGGGGCGCAGGGGGCCGAAGCACAGGCGCTGGAGGCCGTACATGAAGGAGCCGTAGACGACGAGGACGAGATTAGCCAGAGCCTGCAAGGTGATACCAATGGTCAGCGACATGTCGGAGAGCTCGGACGGGGGAGGGAAGCAGCAAACGGACCATCAGGGATAAGCTGCTCTGGGCGAGATGGACCATGGCTGAGTAGAAGTTGGCGCGCTGGTGAAAAGCGGACGCGACCACGGCGGCCGCGAGGGCCGTAGAAGCCTAGGGAAAGCCATGTTAGCCCTTGGCGTGGTGAAGGCGGAGGTGCGGATAGCTGTCTTGGAGCTGCCAACGGGAGCTCGCGGCAAGGGCGCATCCATCGGAGCACTTACCCCTGCGTACCACGCGAGCCGCATCTTCATCGGTTCGCTGTAGAAGAATGCGCAAAAGTCGGTGTAAAAACTCAAAGTATGGTGACGGGGAGTTCAGGTGTCCATCGTGCCGGAAGCAGCGGCAATGGGGTTGTCGCGAAGTGGGATGCAGGTCCGGGAAAGTTGAATAAGATGATGGCTTGTCTCGGTTGTTGCCACGTTCCAATCGAACACAGCTTGGAAAACGGAAGCACCAAGCAAGCCAACGGGTGACGCAGATTGTGGGGGCGATCAGCCACAGTTGTCCGTTTCTGGAAGTTTAACTTACAAATCGGTAAGGTGGCGGTGCAAATACGGATACAGATGTAACTAACGGGCTCAAAGCGATTGGTGTGCCTTCCTCTCTTCTTCATCAGCAATTGGAAACTTGAAAGCAACTCAAAAACCCAACAACAGATCGAGAATTATCTTGACTTTGATTTTAGAGTTTCTTGGATTCAGATAATTGCTTACCTCTGCGTATTTTTATTTTATTTTATTTTTTATTCATTACGGCCAAACGATGAGCTCACTTCCGGCCATCATCACGCCAACGCTGCTATCCTCGATCCGCGGGCACCCTCATCTGCCAGCACACTGCTGGTACTTCATCGCGGCCACCACACTCTGCCAATTGAACCGGCCCGATGAGATCCCGAAAGTCTATCAGCATGCCCTGCACCACGGACCAGGAGACACTGTCCCGAGCCAGGACGACAAGTTGCGCATCTCCCGCCGCATCCGCGAGGCCCTGATCAAGGCTGCCGCAGTAGGCGGCGTCCCGAGGGTATCTTCTGATTTTCCCTTCGGATGATGCTCTTAAGGAACGGGCATCCTCGGCTGATACTCCGGCAGACCATCAATGCCCTGCTCGAGCTGAAAAAGGTGACGCCAGAAGAGCTGCTGGATGAGCCTGAGGCTTCCTCGCCGACCGGGCGCCGGGCCGACATTTACGACACCCCCGCGCCGCAGATCATGCTGCGTGGTCAGACCTTCTTCGAGGCCGTGTATGGCAAGATTACCAGGAGAGTCATGGGCCAGATGGACCGCTCCGGGACCGAGGACCTGGGCCTGGTGGCCCGCCTGATGTACGGCTACGTGCTGAGCAACACGAGCGTGCTCAGCCCCGCCGAGACTTCGTTTGTCATGATCGCCGGCCTGATACCCCAGGACGTGAACCCTCAGCTCAAGGGGCATCTGAGGGGCGCCCTGAATGGCGGTGCCACGGTCGAGCAGGTCAAGGCCGTGCGTAATGTGGTCGTGGAACTCTGCCAGGCGGCCGGGATGAAGATGCTGGACGACAGCACTCCCGCTGGGTTTGGGTGGAGAAGTGAGGTTGCTGACCTGTAGTCATCCAAGCCAACCGGCCGTTCCTTTCTCGCCATTCTTTCTTGGCCACCGCGGTGTGCTTCGCCAGGACCACTTGACCCCTTTCGATTCTGCTCACCCGGATGAGATCCCACATGCGACGCAAGCTCTCCGCCTCCGATGTGCACGCCATCTGGCGTCTTGGGCTGCTGTAGGAGACCAACGACTGTCAGCATGGAGTCGAGTTGGCCCGTTGCCATGGCCAGGACAGGACGGATGCGAACGCCACGGCCCAAGCGTTGCCCAATATAGCCAAGGCGGCCCCGCAAGCTGAATCAACCCGCAGCTCAAGCCGAGGAGGCCCGTCGTGATGATGTTCTCAGGAGAAGCAGAGGGACGAATATTGGCGCCTTGAAATCACGGCTGGAGTGCACTGAGGCTTCCCAGTGGCGGAATCTGGAGATGTTGTTTCGGGTTTGTTTATCACGGAGGTAGTGGTCGAAATGGGTGGCTGAGCCAGAGCCGCGGATGCTCGACTCGGGCACCTCACTTCAGCTGACGGCCCCAGTGAACGACGCTTTGCTGAATCGGTTCGAGCTGAACAACACCCCCGTCTCGGGTCCGGGTATATAGACCTCTCCTCACTGCCCTCCCTCGCCCTCCTCCACAGGCTTCCGTATCCTCCTCAGCACACCCACCGCCAGCCACCGTTTCCGCTCGCTCACGTCCTCGATGCACCGATCCCACGCCCACTCCCGATCTCGCCCATCACAGTCCCGCTCCCAGAGATGCTCCACCTCAAGCCCGACCGCCGCAAGCGCCTCCTTCTCAAAGAAGGGAGCCATCTTGTCCCGCCCAGTATGAAACCCGCCGACGACCCAGGCCCTCGCGTCCTCTCCCTCCCCCAGAAACCAAGCGATCGACCGCCGGAGGTTCTCATGCTGCCACGGCATCCACAGGCAGTCCGCCGCCACCACCCGATCGAAAGCACACCTGTTCCCCGCCGCCAAGGGCGTGTCTAGCTCTCCCCACCCATGACCGTCCACCACGACCTCCTCGACGGCAAACCTCCCCGCGGGCGCAAACTTGGGCTGAACAGCCGACTCAACATTGGCTCTGAGCGTCTTGATCACCGGTGGACTAGGATAATCCGTTACCACCACCCGCCTCGCACCCAACAACCCAGCCATGATAGACGGCAGCGCCGTGCCCGCGCCCAGCTCCATCAAGCTCAAACCCGAGACGTCAAACCCCCCGAGAGACGGCGCGACCCGCCCATCCCACGGCACCTCTTCGCCTGTGGTCAACCCCAGCGTGCCGGCCTCGATCAGCTCCGCTAAGAGGAGGGATGAGTTCCACAAGTAGTGGCTGAACAGGCGGCGGTCGTCCTCGGACTGGACCTCGGCCAGCGCCAGTGGGATGCCGTGCGGGAGGTGGGGCGAGGTGTATAACAGCCCGTGGTCGGCGTCGCCGTGCTGGTTGGCCACGTCGTCGGGGAAGACGACGCCGAGGGAGGCGCCGAAGAAGTCTTCTGGGTCGGTGGCGTCTGGGCCGGTGAGAGAAAGCCGGGTTGTTAGGGAGGGCATTGTGATCTTTTGGTTGGTGGTTGGTGGTGGCCGGAAGAGTAAAGGGAGCGCGGGAGACAGCCTGCTCTGGATGAAGGAGAGTGGATGAGAACGGAGGTGGGTATGAGGGGATGGGAACGGAAGGTAAGATGTTATGTGGCTTGCGAGGTCGCGCCGAACTCAGGTGAGTAGATGATGCCGTGGGTCCCGAACTTGGACGAGCTTTTTCTTCCCTTCCAACGGCCGGTCGTTTCGATGCCGAATTACGCCTCGTAACCACACCGGAGTCGAATTATCTTGACGTTGTGAGGGCTCGATTTACACGACTTGTAAGTGAAACGACGCCCAAAGAGATGGTAAAAAGACTGGGCTCCATGCTTCCCCAATCTCCACAGAAGCTTGCAGAAGTCGGGTGGGTGTGTAACATTATTGCCGCGATTGACCGCCCAGGATGACATGGCCGGCGTGTCGACGACAAGAGAGGAACCGGTGACATGCAATGCCCTCGAAGGTGAAGTGACGACGGAGAGTAGAAGATTAACAGATACCCTCAATATTCTACAGCTCACAGGCTTAACAATGAAAGATCGTTCTCAAACTTCTCAAGATGTCAACATTTCTCTCACTGTATTTCACACATCAATGAGGATAATACCAGTTGGAGTCAGGAACAAATAGTCATTGGAGGGCGCAGCAGAGCAATCAGACAACACGCACACATTGACCGTACTATTATTCCAAGCGGCAAGCAACCCCTTCCTATTCACAGTATATCCTCGTAATTGCGCGTCAAAACCCTTCCGCAAATGCAACCATGGGCGGACAGAAGATGGTGATGAGACAGGGTATCGTTTTCCCACCGCCTAAGAGGCAAGTGGTGAAGAGGAAATGGGAAAAGAAGAATATAAGATCTGTACGAATGAACTGATGAAAACAAGACCTCATATCCTCCGAGTCAAGTCCCTCCCTGTATCCCTAGTTCGCCCAGTCCGAACCAGATCCCGAAGCGCTGTGTCATTCACTCATTAAGTCCATCCATCCCTTTTACCCTTCCCTTTGCCCCATACAAAGCTCAAGGAGGAAAGAAACAAGAAAGAGAGAAAACCTCGCGCCATAATGTGTCCCAGGCCAAAAAACCCATCCATCACGCCAGTCGCTCTCATGTTTTTGTGTCCATTCATGTATTAGTTCCTGATGCAATCCAGCCCGTTTCCAATGTGGTTCGCCGGAGAGTAGAGGGAGAAAAAGATATTAAGTACAAAGGTGATGGTGATGGTATATGACAAGTGAGTCGGATGGGGGTATCATCAATGTTTGAGAGGGGGTTCTTTCACTGCGAAGCCGCAACCGGCGCTTCGCTAAACTCAAGCATCTGCTTGATGTCCTCCTCGGTCGGGTCATCCGAGATCCAGGGGCCCTTCTCCTCATCGGTGGCGTTGAGGAACCCCTCGGCCCGCTTCAGCGTGTGCACGTCAAAGTCGGTGATGTACGACTTGCCGTCCTGGAGCTTGATGCGGACCTCCTGCTCGGTCGACAGGCCCATGTCGTCCTTGGCCAGGCGCCGCGGCCCGTCAAAGACGGCCAGCACCCGCTTCTTCATGGTCATCTGGCCCTTGTCGAAGCCCCACGACGAAGGGTAGTCGCGCCTGTTCTTGCGGCTGCGCTTGGTCTTGAGAGGGACGCCCCCGCGGGAGTGGGTGAGGCCTGTTGATTTTTGGACGCCGTTCGCCGGGTTGTTCCCGCCTTTTGTCCGCTTGGTGGGAGACGCGAGCGACCCCTTGCCGCCCCGGCCGCCCTTGTTGGACTCGTCGTCGAACTCGTCGTCGTCCATGTTCTCGTCCTCGTCCTCGGCGTCCTCGGTGGTGGTCATCATGGTCGTGGTAGGGAGGTTGTTCTTCTCGAGCGTGTTGTGCACCTCCCGGTCGTTCTCCACCTCGGCCAGCCGCTGGGCGTTGATGGCCTCGGCCGGGTCCTCCTGCTGGACGATGCGGAGCACGCAGTCGTCGAGATGCTCGTAGAAGTCCTGGGCGTTGCTGAAGGTCTGCGAGCAGGTCGAGCACTTGCCGGTCGCGTCGGGCGCGTATCCGGTAAGCTTGGCGGTGCTGCTGCTGCCTCCCGACGTCTTCTTGCGGCTGTTGGGCGGTGTTTGCTCAACGCCATGCACCGCCGTCAGGTGCCTCTTGAACACATCGGCCCGGTTAAACGACTTCTCGGCCGCGGAGCCAGACCCCGGGCAGAAGCCGCACACCATGGTGCCTTTGTAATGTGTGAGAGTATGACGATTCTTGTCGTACCTGGTTGACGAGGCGTTAGGAATCTCTGTATCATGACTGGGGAAGCGCTTAGAGGAGACTCACTTTCTTGCGAACCCCTTGATGTGATACTCGCATGTTGTGATGGGACACTTCTCAGGCCTCTCGGTCTGGTGGGTCAACATATGCGACTTGAGGTCCTTGAAGGCCTTGCCGCAGTCCGGGTGCGGGCAGCGCTGCTTCTCCCTCGACTCGTCGCCGCTATACGGCTGCTCGCCCGAGATGCCGGACTGATGCGACATGTGGCTATTCCGCCTTTGCGGGTCGAAGGGCGGCGGGAATGGAGAGTAAGGGGGGTAGTTGTTGTTGTGCAGGAATGGAGAGGCGCTGTCGTGCCTCAGTTGAGGTGACATCGAAACCGAGAGCGCTGGCGAGGCGGGGAACCCCGAGTTTGGCGGCGCCGGATACGACGACTCATACGGCATGGGCATGGGCCTCACGTCTGGGAGGATCAGAGAGGGGTCTGCGGAAGACAAATCCAAGTCAGTCACGCGCTCGTGCGGTACAATTTCGCGTCGCAACAGAGGAAACCAACAAGTTTCGAGAGGAGGAACGAAATGGCCGCTAGACTGAGAAAAGAAAGGAGTAACGAGACGAGAACTGGGAGTGCTGGGGCGAGCCGGAGAGCCGCCGCCCACGGGTGGGCTGCTCCAGGCCGCGCGAGAAGAGGGGAAAGAGTAAGAAGAGGTGGTTGGCGGTGTCAAGAGAAGACCGGAGGCGGCCGAGGAAGAGGCAGAAGCTGATGTCGCCAAAGCTGCAGACGCCGAGGCTCGCTGCGCCAGGCGCGTGTCGAGAGCCAGGCCGGGACTTGACTGTTTGTGCGGCACGACGATGGGAGACCCAGAATCGCAGGAAAGACAAGAGGAAACAGAAGCGCGGTGTGCGCGTCCGCTCGGGCTGGGCGAAGGCGGAGAGAGACGAGAAGACCTAGGGACCTGTGACAACTTACCGACAAATGGCCCTTTGCCGGCCGCAAAGTCGTATGAGGGGTTGAAGCCGTCAATTCCGCCGGGCGCAAACGAGTAGTCGCCGGAGAAATAGTCGCCGTGGTCGACGATGCTTGGGTCTACTCCGAGTCCGTGGGGGGCGGCGGCCCACTCGGGGATCGGCGCCATCTGGCCGTGGCTCGACAGCGGTGAGCCCACGTTGGATGACGATGCGCTCCGGCTCAGGTCGGAAGCCGGCCCGCGCACGAGGTCGCTGTCGTCGGGATACATGCCCGGCGATGCCCTCCCACTGCTGTACATGTAGGGCGCTTCCGAGTACACGGGTCCGTTCTCGTACCCCATGGTCGTTGGGTAGTCATGCGAGGACCGCGAGTAGGCACTGTACGGCTCCGGGGAGAGGCCAAGGTCCATCGTTGTTGAATAATGGGGCGGCTCTGGGTATGTCATGTTGTGATCTTCGCTGTCGTGGTGGCCGAAGGTGGCCATGTACACGAGATCGAGCTTGTGTGGGGAGGGGAGGCCTCGCTGGCGCTCTCTTGTGAAAATGCAAGAAAGCCGCAACCTCAGGCTGAGAGAGAAAAGCCTAGTCAGCAAGACGGCTTCCAGGCAGCGCACTAGCTCGCCGGCGACTAACCTTTACACATGCGCATGCCCGCAGGGTGTGAAGTCGATGATCTCCGTCTGTCGAGGAGCTGTGCCGTGTGGTTGCTGGAGAGGTCGTTTCGATGGGTCTTGGTGACCGGGGCGGACGACTTGCGCGGCGTGTAAGTGGCGACGGACTCGTGCTCGATTCGTCTTTTCATCCAAAGCCTCCGGACTCCGGGGTAGGCAGTGCCGTCGAAGGATGGAATCCTGCAACTATCGTATCGTTCTGGGCAGAGTTGGGGCAAAAGGCCTTGTTGCAAGTCCCTAATGCTGAGGCGTCTCTGGCGTGGGGCGTATGCACAAGACCTGGGTGTTGGCGATGTCTGATGCACGGCGAGATGGTGAGACGAACGGGCCGGCTTATGGGGGGGTGAGGTTTTCTATATATCCCCGGCCATCTTGCCGGCCAGGACCTTTGGTGGAGGACGGTCTCGCGGTCCCCAATAGGGCTCCCGGTCCAGCGAGGCTCAGTACACACATTGCATGGGCGGGTACATGAGGGTCGACAGGGGGGAGGGGGCGGTACAGGGATACCTGGGTGCTTGGGTGACATGGGGCTTGGGTTGCACTGGGCTCTGGCGGACAAGGGGGGTGGATGTGACCCAAGGTACGGAGGTACCAGAGTACATCGGTACATTGGCGCCCTCGAGGCCAACGAGGGTCCTGCAAGTCCTGCGCCCATCACCCGCCGTCCAAGCCCGTGGTTGGTGTGGATGGGAGACAGGGGTAAGCGAGTCGGCGGAGAGCTCAAAGGCTTGGTGTGTGCCTGGGTTGCGTCCGCGGGCGACGAGACACACAATCTGGGCCTCTCATCATCAGTGTCGAAGGGTCTGATAACGCCAACAACAACGGGTGATGGGGATCGATTCGGCAGCGGGTGGCCAGCACCTGAGGGCCAGCCCGCGACCACCTCGTTCCCGCGTGCTTGACCACCCGCGACTGAGACAATCAGGCTCGTCCAGGCCGGTACTTTTCCCCCACACAATTCTCTGGTCATTTTTCAACACCGGGACCCTCCGGTATTAGCTCCAGCCTTGAACCGCGCGCAGGCCCAAATGTGTTGGTGTTGGATCTTGATGCTCACAGACCGCTAGTTGGCAATTTGCGGCTCTTTCTCTGGTCTCTGGATAGCAGATGCGTAGATGCTGGATGCGCAAGGGTTTCTCGCTCCTACGAGTCGGAGCAATGACGGATTTTTCATCGGACCCCTGAGTTTCCTGTTGCGTTGGCCGTCCTTTGCTTCTTCTTGTTCCCCTGGCGTTGGGGGAGCCACTCATCAGATGCGACCGGGACGGCCGCAGCAGCCAAGCACCGATTTCCCGATGCAGCTCACACACCTGCAGCACCCTGCCTGCCAGACTTGTCTCCCGACAGGGACGCAAAATCTATAGAGCTCACTCGTCGAGGCGAGGGAGGCTGTCGTGAGTGTCGTCGACCAAGAGCCGATGTGTACCTCCGTACCCTGATCCCTTCTTCAACTGGGACGTGGTCGCCGGCCGAGTGTCGATTTTGGGAGAAGGTATGGACCCTTCCCCTCTCTCGCCTCGTCTCCCCGCACATGGCGGCGCTCGGACGAGACCACAGGCCGGCCGCGCCAGGCGGGCAGACGCCTTTCGGGCGCTCCACCGAGCTCGCGGGCATCAACACGCAACACGTCGCCAGGATAGGACCTGCAAGAGCCGACTCCATCTCGTTTCGGACAAAGGAGGCCGGTGTCGTTCTGGAGCGCCGCAGCGGGCATGTGGTGGAGGCTCTGGCGGTGCCGCAGCGTGTCTGTATCTTGGTTGCATCATTTGCATGCCAGATGCTCCCGAGGATATTTTTATTTCGCATGGTGCGCGGTAGTTGTCCGCTGCTGCGCACTCCCGGCTTGCTGGGTGATGATTAAGGCTGCCGCCCGCCCGCCCGCGCCCGGTTCCTGGCGTGCCCGTCATTTCATCGAGCAATGGTGGCTTGAGCACGTCCCGCAGAGGCCAATGGCAGCCAAGAGGCGGGAGTCGGGGTGATCACCGTGCAGGTGCACAGCCTTATCCTTGGCCGCATCGGGACATGCCCCTCTTCCCGAGAAGTCCAAAACGAAACGGTGGGTGAATCGTGGCTTGTGGTTTGCATGATTTGCGCTAAAGCGTCTCTGGACCTTTCTTGGCGCAACATGGAAGGTCCCTATCCACGACCATCCACCGGTTGGCGATGCTGGCTGTCGGTGCAAAACACACAATCAGTTAAAGGCCATCGGGAGAAACGGCGGTTGTCTCGGCGTCGCAACGATAGCGCAGAAAAAAGGGTCCCGGTGCACTAGTTTTGGTGGTCCACAGGCTTTGCTCGGTTGGTCGTATCTCGTCCAGTCGGTTCGCTCGGGTGGGTTGGTAATTGTGAGATGGAGAATGGGGTCTCGGACACGTGGGTTTGCTGGCCCTGTCCCCATCCCACGTAGTGGGACAGTCTGGCTTGTCTGGCTCGTCTGGTCACCTTGTGCAAATGAGAAAAGTGTTTTGGCAATTTTTGTTGCCGACTCCGGAGATGTTGGTTGTGGGGGGTTAACTTGACCGGGGAATGAAATCCGAATTTTGAGAGCCAAGCTCCGCGCTTGTCGAGGGAAACCTGAACCCGGCGGATGTTTTTTTTCTTTTTTCCCAACTTTCTTTCTTTCACCTTTTCCCTTTTCTACCTATCCTCAACTTACATCGTTACTGCTGAGCATATGGATAAGCGGATTGCTTACGAAGGTACTGCATCCGTACGAGGGCTATTGCGGTTTAATGACCCTAATCCATACGCGTTGGTTTCACGTTGTACAAGTACACACCTTGCCGACAACAGAGGAACGAAACTTGGTTCCGGTGAGTTTCCCGGTGGCACGGCACTCCCGTCCCGCCCTGGCAGCCGCACCTTGAGTGACTTCCCCGGCCTTGCTCTCAGGCCCGGCAGGGCAGCGGCGCTGTGTCTCCGATAAACAGTCAGCTCCTCGAACTGAATACTGCCATCAATCAATCCTATCGGGTTTGAAGTTTGAAGTCGATGGAGAGGCGCAGAATATTCAATGTTTGTCGATTCCCATCAATAATTGTTGCCAATTCAGTTAAATCGTGCATGAGCCCTGCCTCGATTTCCCTGTTCTGGACTACTGGTGCTCGTGGTGCTGTCTGTCGATGAGGTGATGTCGACAGCAAACAAGCGACAGTCTTGAGAAACCATCAAAGTTCCCAGCATCTCAGAGATCGACACGGGCACCAAAGCCGGCTCGATGATTGATACCAGATCGAGACTAGGCGTGGCTGAGCCCGGTACCTGCCTCGCTTCTCAGTGGCTTCTTTACGCCATGTGGGGCAGTATCTCGCCTTTGGTTGGCTGTCCGGTCCCAGCCATCGAGCTTGTGGGGAAAGGGCAAAAGGTAAAATCTAAAAAAAGAACAGCAGTCTCGGGTAGGGGCGGTGCAAGACACGGCAACCTCCAGCTTGGGGGTCCTGAGAGAACTGCCACCCATGCATCGATGGCCAGCAGCACGTCACAGTTGCATTGTCACCCAGTTCTGTCTTGTCCTGTGTAAGAGAATTATTATCCAATGTCACTCTGCGAACCATCATCATCTGCTGTGTTGGTGAGCGGCAGATCAGTGCGACGACATGGTTTGCCGATGGCCTGGGAGAATCGAATCAGTTGGTGCGGACAACACAGCGCCAAGCTTGACGCAACAGGGCCCCCCATGGGCTGACCCAATCTTCCGGGTTTGTGACTGTCCTCCCTGAAAATTCCTTCTGGTCGTCCAGGGCACACCGACCCGGATGCGGGAGCCCATGCGGCCATCCGCGACCACAAGCAAAGAAAAATAACTACTGTTGTGACAGTTCCCGCAATGTGGTCGCCGATTTGTGTCAAGGTGATGTCCCCGAGGTGCCGAGGGCCGATGTTGTGTGCAGGACCTCTTGGGATGTGGAAAGTCATTGGGTTCAAAAACGAGGCGAGCCGGGTTGCAAGCCAGTGCGAGAAATGGTGCGACGTAGGTACCGGTATTGTACAAAGTAACAACGGGAGGGGTTCCCAACCTCAAGGTCGCTTTCTCTGCCAACGACTTGGTTTTGATGAGCCGTTCTCTTGGCCGGGTAAGTCGCCATTTGCAAAGGAAATACGGAGTAGTACCCCAAGCTCCATCTCGGCCTCGACCCGCCAGAGAAAGCTTCAAGGGCAGTCTGATGAACCCCTCAGGTCTCAAGCCACCAAAACGCAGCTTGTCCGGAAACGACACTCAAGAGTAGGTTTCGACGCCAAGCTTCGACGCCACTTCCCAATCGACCGGATACGTGACGGGCTCGTTACCCGGACCGCGTCGTGGTGGTGGTCAGCCTACTCGCGTACAGGTGGAACACGCCGGTCGAACGACATAATGACAATCCACGCGTCCAACCAGCCGGGTTAGCATCCGGAATTGCAGCTCTCGGCTTGTCTCGTTGCCGGACGAGCTCTACCGTATCGTTGTGGCGGCCAGTCAGGTCGCCAGCACCGCCGAGCCCAGGGGCGAGATCGTCCATCAGCCCTATGGAGAGTCCCGGCGCTGCGGTTTGTGGTGGGCCAGCCACTGGACGGGCGCCATTGCCAGCGTCGCCGCCCACTCGCCGTTATGCTTGTTCCTCCTTGGGTTAGAGGTCGGCTCTCCATCGAGGCTCAGCCACCCCCGCGGGGAGTGTGTTCTGGATCCCAAACGTATGAAGTTGTGGCGGGCGGTCTGCCATGGAGACAGCTTGGAAGCTTTGATTTGCTCCCAGGAAAGAAGGGGCGTCAGTCTCACCCAGCGGAACCCCTTGATGAGAGACGGATGGCTTGGAACTGATGAGCGTATCGCGAGCCAAGGCTCGGGGCACAAGGTCCTGTTTCCGGGACCATCCGCGTACCGTCCACGTTTATGCGGTCGTTGTTGCCGGTCATGATTGGACATGATGAGACCCGCGGCATGCGAGGAAAAGGGGGGCGAGCCGTTCTCTTCGCAAGTCGTCGAGCGAGGGTGATACCTACGGATACCGAAGTAGGAACGACTGCCTCCTCGACAAATCACGGAGGGTTCGCCGGGCCCAATGGGAGGCGGAGCAAGGGCCGAGCCTGCAGGCTCGTGTCCTGCGACCGACACGTGTGTGCTGCGTTGAGATTGAGGCGGCTATGAGGCGCGAAATGTCTCAAGCCTCAACGCGGCTTTGCCGGTAAAAGACAGCGCAAAGTTACACGTAACTATCTTTACTCCTTGGCTGTAAAATCACTCACCGTGTTTTTGCGAGATGCGCGCTTGCCTCAGGCCGAAATTGCAGGGTCTGTTCGTTTTGGGCAATCAGTGCGATCGACCAAAACGGCAACCGCGGAATCAGGAGTTTCTCTCGGCCCCTGGATTGTGCAACTGCGGCTCTGCCGGAAGTAGCCGGCATGAGGAGCGTAGCAATAAATGGCAAGGCATTTTGAACATCCATGTCGAACGTAAAGGTAGACGGCAAGCTCCCTCGACGCCATCAAGCTTCGAAAGTTTTTGGTGCGAAAAAGCGGCTTGAAGAAGGACATGTGGACCGTGCACCCTCGGAGTGCAGGCGGCCAAGTCTGCCTCTTCAACCCAACAAGGCAAAGCGAGATGCCGATCCCTTGGCGGAGATCTTACAGCCTTGCGAAAGGAGAAGAGGTTGATGATCGGCGGCCAGAACACGCCTCATCGACCAACTTGGCACAGAAGATCTCATCTTGTCATTCGAGAAGCAGCCTCATGCGCCAGCCACAAGAGTCGAGCAGCAAATCTCGCTGCCCCATCACAAGCCACCATGTGGTGGTTCGCAAAAAAGGGCTTTGCCGGCAGCCTGCCTTCCGTCCAAGTTTGTCCTCGGTCAGTGTTTGGGAACATGTTGATGATTGTTGCTTGTTGTCGAAGACGGCCCAGACCGGCACACTCCGCCCCACCCGCAAGTTGGTGGGAGCGGACAGCGATCCGAGTGCTGTCGGGATGCCCCGGTCCCAGGGTGAGTTGATCCAGGGTTCTGAATCAACCTTACCGAACTTGGAAAGAGTTAACGAGCAAAGACAGGGGCGGACGAAGCTAGCCTTAGACAGTTAGCTCCCGCTTCTCGGCCCAATCAGCAGCCATGGACAACCGAGAGCGAACCCTAACCCTTCAGGGCTACAACTGAATGCCATCGGGAGACCCCGTGGCTGTTGCATTGAGAGAGGTGGTGTTGCTGTGCCACATGACTTCCGTACACTTCTCGTGGAGTTTCTCCACACAGGTTGACAGAGACTGTGGACTCTAAATTTGGCAGAGGCAAGGGGTTGTTGGTTACACCGGGAGACGATGTTCATGTCCATTCACGGCCGTGGTCCGTCAAACCCTCCCGCGGCAGGAAAATGAGTTGAATGTCACCAACGAAACTTGATAGGCCAGTGCGCTTGCATCCTCCTCGTTCTCACGGCCTATCACTGTCGAGGTCACTGCTGTCAACAAAGTGCAGTCATGGACTTCAACTTTGCTTTCCCACGCCCTCCCCGCACTGCAACGGTGACAACGGTCGAGGTTCGGACCCGGCGCCGGTCTCGCGCTGACTGCCATCTTGTCAAGGTTCTCCCAGCCCTCAACCCCCTACGCGGCACGATCCGGACCACCACTAGACGCCTAGCCACACAGAATCACACCACCTCACAAGGCTACTGATATTGAACGAAACAAGCCTCCGGCGCTAGCGTGGCGCCCCCCGCAGATTAAGCTCATGGAGCCAGTCGCTGGGGCCCCCGAGAGTCCAGGCCTGGAATTCCCACTCCGGCACGTTCCAGACCGGCGTCCTCGTCTTCATCGCCATTCTCGGCGGCAGTGTGGCTTGCGCAGAGCGAGGTACTTCAGGACCTCTGCTCGATACATTGCTCCAACCCAGGTTCACCAGGAAACATGAAAATGCATGCATGTCTCACAGTTGCGCGACACATTGCTTGATGGTGCTTCCGCAAATAGCAAGAAACGTGATGGAACTTTTGGTGTCGCAGGAAGGCGAGATCTCTTTGCACCCACCGAGCAAGCGGTCCGCCAGACTCGGAGACGTCCACTTGGACGGAATGTCAGTCGACGCCTGCATTTTCGTCGTCGGCCCAGTGCAATAATTTCCAGTTTCAATCAGTAATTCCAAGAACAAAACGCCAACCCTGCTGGTGTGAATGTGTGCCTGCCGCAGAGGGTTGTTGCGGGAGGTTGTGGGGTGGACAAACCAATTCATTTGACCAACTCATCACTGACCGGGGACTTTCCGGCAGGGGTGATTCTGTCTCAGGCATCCCGTCCGCAACCCGCGGTTCCATTTCGAACCCACCGATGTCGCAAAATCATCATCAGTCAACAAGCTTGCGCATCGCTGTGTCGCTTGATGTTGGATTTGCTTTTTTTCGTCCTGCGAGCGAGATGAGGGTCGCATGCAGTCATCAATGCACATGGCGGTCCCAGAGATCTGGAATCGAATCTGCCCGAGCAAAACCTTGCGGCGCCACCACGACCCTCCAGGGGTCGGGAGCTGTCCAGAAGAGGCAGGTCGTAAACTGATGAGCATTGCGTGCCGCCCCGGATTCTTGGGGCGCCCGCTGCGTCCCAGCAGAGTGGTTCGGGATCGCCCCCCAAGTGCCGCCCGCCGCCATGGGTCGCGAAACTCTTTCCCAACCTCGCACCAGCCAAGCCGCGAGGTCATCTGCTGATGCAGTGCTGCTGCTGCTGCTGCTCTTAGGGCGGGGCCGAGAGCTCGACGTTATTGTCGCTGCCGGTTGCCACCAAATTGACACACAGCAGACACGGCGTGACGCGCCCCAGACTGTTCGGGCCCGCTGCAGGCGTCTACTTGCAGAGTATTGACGGGACGGGAAATTGCCTGATCGGAAAAGGGAGCACGTCGGGTCTCCCGTCACTCTCACGGGGTCTGCAGTGGGCAGTTGGAAGCGAGACGAGAGAGGTCGCTGCATCAACCGCGCAAGAACCACAGTTGTGGAATCTTGCAGCAGCAGGCAGCCTCCCGCTCGTCTGGCTGGGAGGCAGCCAGCAAGAAGCAGAGCAGAGCAAAGCACCTGCATAACACGCGACATATCGACAGGGGAGCTGGTGACCGGCGCGACGATCCCTGAGGGGCATCCGGTCCCGAGGATCTGGACACCACTCTGCTGGGCTCAGCCACCAAAACTTGGCTTTTGGGGGTTGACTGTCTGCCGTGGTCTCCATCCCACCCGGCCGTCTGGGATCGGGCTGGCTCGCTTGGTGCCTGTCCTTTGGGGATGCGGTGAAGCGCACCGCGATCCAATCGCATCATGAGCCGTGGAGTCGTTTCCCCCCCCTCTCCCGTCTCCGGTTGCGCATCATCTGGCTCGCTACCGCCAGTCGAGGAACCAGCGTGGTCCTGGCCAGAGTAACATCGACCTTGGACACCGAGCCATCGGTTGTCGCAAAAAGCAAAAAAAGCACCAGCGATGTGAGTGTCTCGAGAGAAGTCCCTCATCTCCCACCAGTCCACCCTTCGCGACGTTGGTCGGTTTGCCCGCGCTAGCGTCCAACTGGTCATGGGCCTCGTGAGCAAGCCATCGATCATCCGTCTCCAAAAGCCACACGGGGTGCTTTCTTGGCACTTTGGAGCGTGGTGGCTTGGGGCTTGCACAGGGCCACAGCAAGCCCCAGAGGTCTGGACCATCTGGTCCCGTCGTTTCTTGAGAAGGAACATCGACTGCTGACGGCCCCTGCAGTGGACGGCACATCCGGTGAGCGCCTCATCCGGTCGGTCACTGAGAATGATGAAGTACCAACAACCCAAGGTACATGGTTTATTGCTCCCGCCGGTACTGTACCTATTGTACATCCGCAGGAAATGCATCTGCTCGCGTCGTATGCGCATCTCCACCTGCCACTCGCCCAAACAAGCAATACCTACGTGCCAATGCTGCCACAAAACGAGCAAGGGGACAACCAGAATCATTGACGAAAGCGCGCGGCAAATGCCGTCTTCCTTCCTCTCAGAACTCCCTTGATTCTTTGGATGGGGCGGATGTCTCGCGCGTGGCAGGCCCAGGCTCTGATGCAGCCACGAAATGCACAACCCGTGGTGCTGGACCAGTCAGCGCGCCCGGAGGTCGTGCCGCGCCGGGGACGTCGGCATCCGAGATGAATGCTGCAGGTTGATCGCCGACCGCCTGTTGTGGACAGGAAAAGGGAAAATCCTTTGCCAATTGATCAACTTCAAGCAAGCTCTGCTGGTAATGACGACCGCGCGGGATGCATCATGTCAAGTCCCAACCGGTGAGGTGACTATCGCAATGGGACCTTACCGAAAATCACCTTGGGGATGGACACGATGACGTCTACTGTGTGTTTCCGTGGTCCTGCGAAACTCAAAAAGATCGTCGTTTGTTGAAGTCTGGCTCCTCATTCCATCAGGATCATGTGGATGAGGTTCTCACAAGATGCCCCTCATTCATGTCGTTCCAAGTCTTGACGTGTGCGCCCTGAGGATGAAGGAAGCGCGAGTAGAGCCTCAAGCCCACCGAGTCCTCGCAGGAGAACAAGCGCCGGCCCGACACCGAACAGGCGCCACCTCCTAAACACCGCGTCCATCGCCAGTCCATACCATCTCATCTTCCGACGCAAATCTAGGATTGGAGGATTTAGCGCTCGGCCCACGGCATCAGTGCCACTTGCGTTCCTTCCAGTTCCTATTCTAGGGAGGCTGTTGCCCAAGAGTCCAGGTCATCATCCCGAGCCGGGTACTTCGTCGAGTGAAGATGGTACCATCTTGCTATCGAATCATCCAAAAGAGACATGATGCAGTGGT
Source organism: Chaetomiaceae sp. PF1801 (assembly GCA_023628475.1). Classification (NCBI taxonomy): domain Eukaryota; kingdom Fungi; phylum Ascomycota; class Sordariomycetes; order Sordariales; family Chaetomiaceae; species Chaetomiaceae sp. PF1801. The sequence goes on from JAMAKQ010000012.1 coordinate 27,256, forward strand.
AGAATGTGAGGAAGCGCCTGGCGGGAGCCCAAAGGAAAGCTGCCGGCGGCTCATCGCAACTGTGTGTCCTGACTACCAGAGAAATCAGCTTCGAGTCTCTATCGGATGCCTGTCTCCGCATCAGCTAGCAAAGCAGCAACGGAACATTCCCATGCTCCCTGACCCCCGCCCTAGATGTGCCCTCCGCAGGACGGTGGTGCGAAAATGACCAACTGTTGTGGTCATCAACCTCGAGGGGCTTGTTTGTTGACCGAGGCTTGAACCTCCCGTAGTTTTTTCGAGGCTCCCCAACATCCCAACTCTCGGCCTAATCCACCAGTGCGGCCAGTTCCCTCGCAACTGCAGGCCCTTGGAGCGGGCCAGTTGCTGTCTCTCGCCGTCAGCCATTGAGAGCGACATGCGGACAGGAGAACGACAGTGGAGCAGTGACTGAGATCGTGAACATGTCAATTCACATCCTGATACTCTAGTCACACATGCCGAGAAATCAAGCCCCAAACGCCATTCGCCGCCCAGACTCAAACAAGCCAACCGTCCTGTCGAACACCAACCAATGTGAAAAACGCCCTCAAGAGAAGTCAAGAAGCACACCGAGATCCATCTCAATTAGCCTCAAACTCCTTCTGCAGGTAGACGCAAGACACCATGGCGTGGTCACGCTCGTACGGCTCTGTATGGGACATTAGTAAACACGCTCGTGCTAGCCTTACAGCAGATGCGGCACTCACCCAGAGTGAGCTGCTCCTTCGGGAAGAACTTGTCCTCGCGCAGCTTCTGGACTTCGCTGGCAAACACTTGCTCAGGCGGGGCTGTAACAATGTCAGCCAGTGCCACACAAGACCCTGCGCGGTGTACTCACCAGTGCTGTCAATGCAGCTGGCCTTGATGGAGATGAGAAGACCACCACCCTGCTTCAAGAACAGCCTTGCGTTGATGCCGACAATTCTAGCCTGATCAGGCTGGGCAACATCGGCGAAGATGACATCAACCATCGGAAGCAGCATCCGGTACGCCATCGGCTTGCGAGCGTCCTCAACAATCCTATTGTGATGTGAGCAATCCTGATCGCCCAGGAGAACATAGTCAAGTTGCTTACGGGATAACGTTGGTGCGGCGTGTCTGCGGTACAGTTAGCATCCTGTATACCTTGCATGATATGGAACCGGGGTTGAACATACCGCCATGTTGATAAGATCTCTGCCAGAACGGTGCGAGAACTCGACGGCCTGAGCGCATGTTGTTAGAGCAAGACAGTCATTGACAAACCGACGGAGCGACATACGTAGACAGCGCCAGTTGGCCCGACGATATCGGCAACGTGCGACACCGAGGTACCCGAGGCAGCACCGAGGTAGAGCACCTTGGAGCCGGGCTTCATGTAGATCGTCTCCAAGCCACCAAGGATACCAGCGGCAAGCTTACTCCGGCTGCTTCATGTTAGTGTGTGGGATATCGAGCGGGACAACGGATGCACTGACAAAGGGTTCCAGATCTGCAGACCCCAACGTTAGCTCATGTTCACAGGACGATGGCCGGGCAGCAGGCGATCTGCCAGGGGAAATTTGTGATGTCACTTACGCGGTACTCGGTCTTCGTAGCGACAGCATCATCGCCCTTGCCAGCGTTCTCGACCGAAATCCTCTTCTCGCCGTAGACGGACTCGCCGGGGACGAGGTTGGCGGTAGCCAGCAGATCCTCCTTTCCACCACGCGCGACGAACACGCCCTTATGACGATGAGGCTCGACGATGACCTTCTTGCCGCCCTGCGCGCCCTTGGGACCACCCTTGCCGCCACGGCCGCCGCCACGAGGACTGGGCCCGCACATTAGCGTCACGACAGAATCAGAGTGTCGAGAGAGAATACATACCCTCCCCGACCGCGACCGGCAGGACCGCCACGACCACGGCCAGCAGGACCACCACGACCGCCAAAACCTATCACACCCGGTTAGCCTCCCGGCTCTGAATCGAGAAGTGGGATGAGGAAGTGTAGAGGGGAACCCAGGCGCGGCCAGGCGCATGCCGACAGTGCCTTGGCGAAACACCGCATGCACAAGGCGCCTGGTATCATTGCGTATGTAAGGCTACGACTGAAAAGAAGCGACGCGACTTACCACCACCACGGCCGCCTCTCGCTCCGCCGCGACCGCCGCGATCACCGCCGCCGCGGAAGTTTCCTCCTCTGCCGCCGCCTCTGCCACCACGGTCGAAGCCCATTGTGAATGATTGTCGTGTCCGAAAAGGGATGCCGATTTGATTCAATTGCGCTCGGAGGAATCGGATGCGGTGTTGTGCGCAAACTGCCCCTTGAGACACAATGGGTGCGAAATGGGCGGCGTTGTCGAAGTCGTCGAGAAGCTCGATGGAGCTGGATGCAAAATTTCCCAAACTTCAAGAAAAAAAGCGGGACCGCTCTTGACTCTGGCCTTCGCTCGGCTGGGGATTTCTCCCGCACTCTGAGTGGCCAAATCTATCAGTGTTGCAAGCCTTATCGCGCTCCCTGCATAATCATTGCACAAATCAGTTACTGAGCTTAGCAGCTACCCCCAGCTGCCAGCTGCAGGAGACTGTCTCGCTCTGTTGCCTCAGGCAGAAATTCTGGCCGCACAAGCCAATCAATCGGAACCCACAGAGCCCTAATCGCGAAAATCGCATTTGGCGCCAAAATTTGGAACAACCATCATTCCCGAACTCCAAACTCGGTCGATTCCGTCCTCACGTCGACAAACAGTCAAGATGGTCAGTAGCCCTTTCGAGCCCGAACCGTCCACCGATATTTCGAAATTCAATGCGTTGGGGGAATCTCTGCCGCTCGATTTGCGAGGGTTGGAGGGGAGGATGTTGCAGCAACTTGGGACACGATCAAGAGCTATCCGGGGACCGGGCTGACCGGAGTTTTGGTGATTTCTAGGTTCGGTACTCCGCGACTGAGATTGCCCCGGCCAAGTCGGCTCGCTCCCGCGGGTCGTACCTCCGGGTGTCGTTCAAGAACACCCGCGAGACCGCCCAGGCGATCAACGGCTGGAAGCTCCAGCGCGCCCAGACCTTCCTCGAGAACGTCATTGAGAAGAAGGAGGCCGTCCCCATGAGGCGCTACTGCGGCTCCATCGGCCGGACCGCCCAAGGTACGATTCGAGATTACGATTTCCCATTCGAAGCTACGGTTCGGGATCGATATGGACGGGAGAGCTGCAACAGCCGAGCGACCTGCGACCGGACCAGGAGTTGGGGGGAATGGACACGAGAGTGAGGATTGGTGCTGATTGTTGTGGGAAAATAGGCAAGCAGTTCGGTGTCTCGCGCGCCCGCTGGCCCGTCAAGTCTGCCCAGTTCCTCCTGGGTCTCCTCAAGAACGCCGAGGCCAATGCCGACGCCAAGGGCCTCGACACCGGCAACCTGATCGTCAAGCACATCCAGGTCAACCAGGCTCCCAAGCAGCGCCGCCGGACATACCGCGCCCACGGCCGCGTACGTTCTCCGAGACTCGACCATCCGTTGCGCAGGAAGACGAAAGACTAACGCTCGCGCAGATCAACCCCTACATGTCGAACCCCTGCCACATCGAGCTCATCCTCACCGAGGCCGAGGAGGCCGTCCAGAAGTCGGAGGCGGTCGTTCGCGATGAGTCCCACCTCAGCTCGAGGCAGCGCGGTGTCCGCGTCCGTCGGGCTATCACCGCTGCTTAAGTTCGGGACTGCTAGTTGAGTGGGGACATGGGGGATCTTTTTGACTGGGCTTGACTTTCTTCCGGAACGGTGTACGCGAGCATGGCATTTTTTCGGGTCAAGGCTACGATTCCACGAAAAAAGGAGTCGGTCACGAACACTCAATAAAGAATCATTGAGGACCATAATGGTGCACGCGGAGCCGGATGGGATACATGGGCGCTAAAGCGAATATCATTGCTTTTGACTCGATTGCCGCCGCGCAGCACCGCTTCGATGGTAGAGGAAGATATGTCATACCGGTCAATCCATGCTCGAGCCTGCGCTGGTGAAGTGGTGCTCTGTCTGGTCTAAGCTGTACCTGACAGCGAGGTGCGCAACTGTGCGAGAGAATCAGGGCAAATAAGTCGGTGCCTTCGAGGGCTGGATAACGCCACGCTCCCTTCGGTAGCTTCCTGGCAGGCTCATTTGTACCGTGACACATTTGAGTTGCCTCAGACTCTTCTCGGCTCACGCGGTGTATTTATATCCACTCATAGCCTTTGAGATTAAGCGCCAGGTCAGGTAGTATCATGCCCCAAAGATATGCCTCAGTGCCACAGCGGCCTCGTTCCCTATGCTCGCACTCCTACCCAGCCATCTCGACGTCCTCTCCCCCGCCGCCAGCCGCGCCCTTCTGGCGCTCCTCTCTCCTCTTAAGCATCTTCTGCTTGCCCTGCTCAATCCACTTCTCGTACGCCCCGTTGCCCTCCTTGAGCTTGGCCGCCACAACCCCCTTGAGGATCTCTGCCGCGAAGCCGACAAAGTTGTGCCGCCGCAGCGCGTTCTCAAACTGCCAGTCGCGGCGCTTGCGCTCCTCGCGCGCCAGCAGTTCAAAGTCGCCGATCTCGCGGGCGCGCACCCGCAGGTCGCGCACCATGGCCAGCAGGTTGAAGCGGATCTCGGCGGCGTCGTAGCGCGCGATGCGCCGCTGCAGCACGTCCATGACCTTGACGGGGAACTCGTCGCGGCCGCAGGCGCCGTGGCTGATGGGCGCCGGCTGCAGGCCGTCGAGCTCGTAGAGGGTCCCGTCGATGGCGCTGTAGGCGATGAAGTGGAACGCGTCCTCGCCCTCGTCGGCGGGGCGCTGCGTCTCGTCGACGAAGGGCGAGGATTTGGCGAAGCTGTTGTGCACGTCGCGGATCAACTCGCTGTTGGAGAGCGCCTCGCCGCGGTACTCGGGCGGCAGGGCCATGGTGAACTCGCGGAAGTCGGTCAGGGCCGGGCCGATGTCGATGGTGTTTTCGTCGGCGGGCGAGCTGGACGACGACTGGTCGCGCGTCTTGTTGAGGAGCACGCTTAGCAGCGCCTGGGTGCCGCAGGCATTTTGGATGGTTTGCGCCGCGAAGAAGAGGCGCTCCGAGGCGTCATGGTCAAAGGTGCCGTCCAGGGGCTTGTCGCCGGCGTGGTAAGGCGTGTCGGTGGGGAACTTGAAGAGGAAGATGACACCGTAGATGGGATGGAGCTGTGCGAGGGCATCCGGGTCCAAGGAGAGGAGCTCCTCAAACTGGACGTCCTTCACGCCGAGGTTGTCGAGGAGGTAGGTGAAGACACCCTGTGGTGTCACTTGTCAGCTCCTCGAGTCTATCATGGTCGCTCACTCAACCTTGAGGTTGAGCTGTGGGAGCTACATACCGCATCGGATTCGACTGCGATCCGTTAGTCAGCTATTCAGCTCATCGGGAACAGCAGATTCGAAATGATACTGACTAGTATTCCACCCGCCACTCATCTTGGTCCCCCTTACTGCTGTCAGAATGGCCTTGCTCTGTGTTTGAGAGACTCAATGCCGCCTTGAAAGTTGGATCTAAAGAAGGAATGCCGATTCGAACTGCGTGGACAATTCAGCCACGTAAATGAACGACTTCTTGGTGCAGTCTTCCCGATCTGGAAACTTGCTTCACTTGTTGGTGTGCGAAACTCGAACTGTCCAGAATGCAAGCCAGCGATGATGCAGTTGCTTGGGAGCCTGCGATGCTGATAAGATAAGGAGCTTGGGGAGCTTGGACCATGTCGGGCATTGGCAGCTGGAACCAGCTGATGAAAGGGGCTCGAGGAAACAAAACAAAGGAAAGTCATTGATCCCCATATACTCGTTGTCGTTTCTGTCGTAGACCAACTGCAGAAAGCTAGAAGCTGCCATTCGTATTCTACATTTCCCACTGCTAGAGCTCTCCTATGTACGGCTATGAGCAGCACAGCTCAAGATACACCGAGATCATGCCTCCACTGATCTGAGAACCAGATCTGACCCATCTGGCTCATATGTTCTTCTCTGTTAAAATCTCAGATTCTCCTCGAATCCCCCCGGCGCCTGGTGTATGAGTCGCAAGTTCAGTATACCCGGCGGAAAGGCTCCGGCGCATCATCATTCGCCGCGTCGTGGAGGCCTGCCGCGCCCTTCGACGCCGTGTCGGACCGGTACTGCTCAGCAGCTACGATATCGTCACTCGACCTCAGCGAGAACGAGGCACTGCGATCCTTCCGGTGCCTCGTCCAGGATACGAACCTGGACAGGACTCGAACTATCCACGGCTTCTCTCCGGGAGGACGCCAGGACCAGTACTCCTTCTGATCGTAGTTGTCGGGGGTGATTCTCTCCCTTGAGACCTTGACGACGACCCAGATGGCGCAGTTGATGATTGTGTAGGTGAACAGGCCGCTGAACCATACGTATTAGCGGGCGGAGACCATGGGGAATCGTAAAGTGACTGAACTCACGCGATGAGGCCATAGGCACAACTGTAGCTGAAGGGAATGAACACCAGCGTAACAAACGATGGTATCGCATCGCCAATGTAGGCCCAGTTGATCTTGGTGACCTGCCGAATCATCATGCAGCCGACCTGCAAAAAGCGTCAGCTAAGGGAGATCCGTTGGGGGAACAGCACCGCCACTCACCAGAATCAGCGTACATCCCGTCGCCCAAGGCGGGATAGATGCAAAGATCGGAGCGAAGAACAGCGAGACCAGGAAGCACAACCCCGTCACCACAGCCGTCAGACCCGTGCGCCCGCCTTCCGCGATGCCAGCACTGCTCTCAATGAAAGCGGTAACCGGGGACACCCCGAACAGCGCGCCCACCGAGATGCAAAAGGCATCGGCGCAGAAGGCGATGGTCGACCGGGGAAAATCCTTCTGATCCTTGCGAGCTCTGGAGCAGAAACGGGCCATCGAATACAGGGTTGCCGTGCAGTCGATGATGTCGACGTAGAGGAAGGTGAACAGGGCGATGGCGAAGCGACCGCCGGCTTGTCCAGAGAGATCCCATTGCTGCTGTGCCAGGGTGTGGCGGATTGGGTGGAAGTTGACGACCTTGGAGAAGTAGTCGAACCGCTGATTGCCGTCGGGGGTATTCGGGAAGTAGGTCAGAGGGGTGTTGCGTCTAGAAGGTGTGAGTTGCTGTCTGGAATAGCGGATATTGGACAGACTCACGGCCATGACAGAATGGATACGAGTGCAATCCCAATGATGATGGCACCTCTGAACCGGAATGCCATCAAGAAGGTTGTGAGGAAACCACCGCAGATAATGCCCACCCACATCTGGAGCCGCGCGTTAGTGTTTCAGCTCGGTACCCGAGGTGTTCCAGGTACAAACCTTGGGACTCGTCATGAGTCCACTGGTGCACTCCCCAGTCCCGTGGTCGAGATTCTCAACCGGACAGCCTGCTATAGCGAGCGGAGTGTGGGCGCCACCAGTGATGATGCCGATGCCGGACGTGTACGTCATGCCAATTAGAGTGAGAAACATGCCGATTCCCACACCACTCGCAATCTTGATGGTGCCGGGGATGATCTTGACCAGCCAGTGCCGCATGCCCGTCAGTGCCAGGAACATGAAGATCCAGCCCTCCATGAAGACAGCAGTAAGAGCCACGCGGTAGTTCACCAAGCCCGTGCCTCTGACGCCAACGACTTGGTATGTGAAGTATGCGTTGAGACCCATACCAGGACTGCGCGTGTTGTTAGCATGTTGGTGCGTATCAATGGATTGCGGTGCTGACTAACGCGAGACTGACAGGGAGGTTGGTGAGGAGGCCGAAGAAGATGCTGGAGAAGGCGGACACGGCAGCGGTGGCAGTGATGAGGTCGAGCTTCAGCTCTAACAATCGCATGTTAGTGGACCCTCTCACAAGGACATGCAAGTGTTCAGGGTACCGTTGTAGCATCTCGTCCACTCAGCCATATTCGCACAGTTGCCTTGCTTGTCATACGGTTTCGCGCAGTGGCAATCATAACCGGATTCGGCGAGGATGAAGGCCTGGATAAGGTTAGCTAGACTGAAGAACAACAGGCGGCAGTCGATAAGGAGGCAACCATACGTTGACGGCAATGACATATGCCATTGTAGTGAAAGTCGTGATTCCAGCTCGAATCTCAGCCGAAAGACGGGCATCTTCGATCTCCTTGTGCTGTAAAAGCGTGACCGTGTAAGCCCCCCTGCTTCCGGAATGGGTTTCAGGGACCGTCTCTTACATGCCCACTCCCTTTCAGTCGGAACAGCCGGCCAACAGGCGACTTGGCCACGTGGTTGTCCACTCGGTGGATGAGGTTGGTGACGCCGTATCTCATTCTTTGGAACCAGTTTCGATGATCACTCTGGGCTGTCTGAGCTGCGTCCGGGACGGCATCCACGGGCCGCATCTCGATCTCGTCGCTGTTTCGGTTAGCAAATCGGGACATTCGAGCTGGAGGATATGTGTCGTTGAAGCAGCGTGGTAGGCGGCGCGAGCGGTGCTCGAAAGGAAATAGCCGACAAGTCCTATCCGAGTATATCATTATTTTACCGCAGCCTTGCTTGGACGGACCAAATAGGAGAGTCGTTGCACTGCATAAGTTGAGCGTGCAAGCTTCCTTCCAACTCTGGAAGGCTAGCCATCCCAGACGCTCTTTGCGCAGAGCAAGAAACGGTAGATGAGACGGATAATTGCAGATACAGGGGGCAATAAATAAGCAGCAACCAAACTCACGAGCTTGGGGTGGTCCTCCCCAGTCTGGCGGCAAGATGTCGGATCATTGGGAGGAATCGGCGGGCCTTCCTTGTCCAAAGATGGTTACTGTATCATGGGTCGAGGTAAGACTAGACCAGAAGAGTGTGGTAGTATGCCGGAATCAGGTCGAGGTTGACAACAAAATCGAATCCTCGCAGAAGGGTTGATGTGCTTCGGAGAAACTGAGGCGGTCTTAAAACAGGGCGGCCGATATGCTCTGAGACGAAAATAGTTTGTGGAAAACGTGAGTACAGAAGAAGTAAAAATTCTTAGAACTCCGAGTCTGCTAAAAGAAAACTGAAGGGCCCGCGGTCAAGAGTGGGCAAGTTTCCCTGTGAAGCAACCCAATGTTGGGATGGAAGGAGCTATCAACAGTTGAGCGCACTGGCACTCACAGAGCATTTTCACACCAGAAATCGAAAATTCCATCACTGAAGGTACCAAGTAAGGCCAAAGACGGGAAGAAACAAACGACAGCTGTCCAACTGACCAGAAAGAGCAGTGTTTTCCCAATTCTGTCTCAATGGAGCTGTTGGTCCCGTTCTCCCATGTCCCCATGTCGCAGCACTTTCACAGCTTAGGTGCTCCTGGGCTTCCGGGCCGCTCGCTTTTCCGGCTAGATAAGGAAACCTCAAGAAGCCAACCTTGAGAAAAGGGTAAATGTAAACTCGATGTTCCTCAGACCATCCAGGTTAAGCTGTCCGGACGGTCTCGCGATCGGAGTTCTGGGCAGCCGATTGAGCAGCCCTCGCCATTGCCAACAGGTTCCGCATCATGGACTTGGAGATTCCAGTGCTAGGTAGTACTAATCCTCGAGAAATATCAAAAGCACTAACTGAAACGCTCATCTATGCTTCTGCATGAGTCGCCCTGAGCACTTGGGAAAGAGATTTGGGGAGGGGTGACACTGGCCGAGCTGCTGTGCCGCCCTTCGGGAGCTGGTGATACAGAAACAAAGCCAACGAACGAGAGAAAAGAGAGAGAGAAAGACAAACCGGCTGTAACAAGGCAATACTTTGCTATGCCCATGCCCGGCTGCTGACCCCCGTTGGCGCCAGTCAATGTGAAGGGGGTTGGCCGCATGGCCGGGCCCTCCCATATGCGTTGGGCGTAAGCAGTGAAGTAGTGCCCGAGCTTCAAGATGCCTTGCGGTTGTAGAAGAGTCCGTCCTCTTGATCTGCCCAGGAGAAAACCCTCGTCATCCAGAGCTTTGCAGTCAGCCGCATGGAACCAGGCCGCACGTGGCTACTTGTGATATGGGACCCCATCCCTTGGGTCCGGAGGGAAAGCGTTCCGTGAGTCTCAAGAGACGTTGTCCTCCCCTCGTCATCACAAAACATGTCGTGCTCCGCCGCACGGTATTTCTCGAGGCCATGTGCAATGCAGGCAGGATTCCGACCGTTCCTCCCGGGTGCCGTTGGATGCAGCATCCCGGGGAAAGGTTCAGTCAACACTGCAGTCCTGTATTTGGGCGAAGATTGAGTTGTGAAACGTTCTTGGTAGGCTTGGGCCAGTATGGCCATAGAGTACAAGATTCTCATGGCAAACATCCATGTCAATTCGAAACAGCGGCCAGTACGCCTATTAGACTTTTGTTGACTTTGAACTTGTTGTCGCGGTTCAGAAGATCAGCACAGCCAAGAAAGGCCATGTGCGTGGTGGGGCAGTGGGGCTAAAGTGTCGGCTGCTCATTGGCAGTCACCTATCCACTTCTCCAACGCCATGCCATTCTGGGTGAAGGAGCGAGCGTCACCAGTCTTGGCGAGTTAAGGTTGTGGGCCTTCCAACGACGACAACATGACTTTGAAGTTTGAACCTTTTGAGGCAGCATCGTTTGGGGGGCAGAACTGGCTCTGGCTGTACCACGGTGTATCTCTGCGCAACAAGTTGATGCATCGCTCGTGATTCAAGGTTTGCCCCGAGCGTGGTGTTTAAGTGGCGAAATGACACGCTGAGCAGCAGCAGGACAAACACCGTCGGGGTGTCTCCGCGATGAAGAGCGATGAGGTGTTGAGGTTAGAGAGGTTCATACAGAAAACGCCTTCAGTCCCGGGACAGACTGCATGCAGCAAGCACTGACCAAGACCCTTGGAGCTTCCCAGCGAGCATCCTCGCCGGGCCCTCAGCTTGTCAGATCTGACAACTGCACTCCATTCACAGAGAACCTCAACGGGGTTGCTCTCGTGAGCCTGGGTCTAGGTGCAAAGCACTGGAAGGACAGGAAGACTGCAGGCTAACGGCCGAGACATGCTGCTAGCAGGCAGTTCCAGGCTTGGGGTTGTGCAAAGCCCCCAACCCCCGCAGCCATGATTTCAGTTTCGCCCGACATTCAGTTTGGAGTGTTGTGCACTGCAGTCCTGTGGGGGGCCGGGGGTAAGCATCATTGAAACTGTGGCGGGTTCTTCCAGTTAGATTGTTCCTTCCTAATTCACTCCCTTCCTGGTTAGGCCGGTTGGCTGAAGTGACCAGCTGGAAAGAACCCCCGTGAGAGTTTCCACTGAAACCTCAAGTTCCGCTTGTGAATTCAGTTCGTCAAATCATCTCGTCCGGTCTGTGTCTTCCAGGAGTTTTCATTGCCTAGGCACAATGGACAAGATCGAACTCGCCATAGTCAGTGCCTGTACCAGCACAGGTGTATCGGTCCCGTGTGTGCATCAAAAGGCCTAGTGGACAACCTGGAAACCACCGGCTTTTCTCGGCTTGCACTGATTCCTTCATCCATCTCCGGAACACTGGCCATCTGATCTCTGTTCCTGATCACAGCCGAGCGTCGACCTGAATGAGCGTTGATGCACACCTGGTCAGTTTCTCCAGCCAAGTGTCCGCTCGCACTTTTGTCGACATATACTTTCCACCCTGCGAAAAGTCTCGACGACATCTGAATCTGGATTTCCATCGCACCAATTCCACCACTTCTCGCAACACACCCTGTTTAACTTCCTCTGGAGCAAACTGGAAGGGCCGACCCTCAGAGCTTCGTCGTATACCGCATTCCGAGCCCGACCTCACTACCCTCTTCAGCCGAGCAACTCGGTCGATGGATTCACATTTTGCTGTACCCGAACCAAAATGTTTGAGGTTGACTGGGCCGATTACGACCAGGAGAAGGTCGGCCAGAGGCGGGCTAGGAAGGATATCGAGCGAGAATTGAAGAAGAAGGAGGATGCCAGCAGCAGCCATGGGACTCGTTCAGCTCGGACTTCGACCTCGTCGGACCAGCGACACCTGAGCTTCTTTGGAAGCATTCGCAGGAAGAGATTCAGTGCTTACTCATCCAAGAGCAAGAAACAAGAAGCAACCGCGCCGAAGCCTGAGTCGATCAAGTCGGACAGCAATCCGAACCGCAGCTCAACTCTCTTTTCACAGGCCGCGGGAAGTTCTGCGATACAACCCACAGATAATGTGTCGGAGGATCCAGAAATCGAGCTTCCCGATGCTCAAGCTCTCGCCAACAGCACAGGTGCCGCGCGTTGTAGCGATCACACTTGGCCAGGGAGCCCCGACCGGTCGTCAAAAGGTATACAAACCATGCCAGATTTCTCTCTGTAGACCACAGATACTGACTTGAGAGTGAAGAGTCCGCGGTCTCCAGGGTGACGCAGTTGACGATTCCGACTCTGGACCTGCAACGCAAGAGTGCGCTCACCGACGATGCCGCCGCCACAGAGTCCGTTCAAATGCTTGGTGATGGCTTCGTGGCGGAAAACATGACGACAACCTATCAACACGGCGGAAGCATGTCGTCTCCTCCTTCTCAGGTAGGGGTCGGCTCAAAGACAACGACGACCCTCGAGACATCCAGAACCCCCAAGTCACCCCAGCACCCTCTGTCATTACCCGAGGCCACCATTTCGACGTCCGAGGCCATCGACAACTGGTGTACGGCTTTACACGGACCAACTCGGCAGCTTCCCAAGCCCGGTCCCAGCGGCACGCTCCGGCGAGGCGACGTCCTTCTTCCACCCAACATCTCCCGACCAATCCCGGTGACGCCAACTCGACGCTCGGCGAAGAGGACAGTCTTGACTCCGCCCAACCCTTCGCCCATAAAGTTCGTGGCGGACAATCCGGACGACTGGAAAACCCCGGACGAATGGAATATGCTCTCTTCCACAGGCGCGCCGGGCCTAGCGCCCGTGAGCAACAAACTCGAGGAGAAAAACGAAGAAACGGCACATGACGAGATTACTACGCAGTTGCGGTCTCTTATGACATGGGAAAAGGCCGTCGAAGATGACAAGGACGGCCAAGAGGATGATGGCACGACTTCGCTACGGGCAGCTACAGATATGATTGTGGAGGTCGGCTCTCAAGCTGCCCCGTTGGAGGAAGTTGAGACAACGAGCAACAGCAATCGCCCGACGAGAGAAACCATCCAAGACGTGGACTCTCGAGTTCACTACGTCTCAAGCTGCCCATTCCGCGCCTATAACCTGGTCGGCAGTTTAGTGGTGGACGTCAATGGCAGAGGAGGAACATACTCATTGACGAATGCAGCAGACGGCTGCACAGGGAGGAACTGATGCCGTTGCTTTCAGGGAGATGGGCACACTACCTGCACCCGTAAGAGTTGGCAGATGGACAATGTGGTCTTGGAGCAGATATTAGTGGTTCACGGGGCTCAGGAGCAGCCGGACACCAGGAGAAGGATGGAGGGGTGATCACGGGCACACTTGGGCCATGAGACTACAGGCCATGCAAGATATGCGAGGCTCTTTTTTCAGCCTGGTGCTGGGGAAGAATTTCTGGAGGCAATGACATCCCGAGTCCTGGTCCCCTATCCCACTCGTGTGCATGCTGTTCCTGTTCTGGCAGGCCACTCCGTCACTTGACTCGGTACTATGCTCCTTACGAGTGGGAATCCCAGGGCTCTCTGCCTTGTTTACTGAGATAGAACAGAGCAGCGGATTGGTAGTGTTCTTGGAGTGTGGGGGGTGGGCAGCAATTCCTTAGCAGGCCAACCACCTCAACCCCCTTTTGGGACAGCTGTTCACTGCCTCTCACCTTCTGCTGCAAGTTCCCCCAGACTTCACACGCACATGTCGCGTCTACCCTCCTGAGATGCAACGAGTCAGGAAACCTCGGTCCTCCAGTAGGTTGATGTCTATCTTACTTTGATGTCTCTTGCCAGTCCTGGTTGACAAAGAGACTCAACAGGGTCCAGACTGGAATGCCCCCCGTCACAACACACCGATGCCATTGGCAGTTTCACCACCTTGATTTCAGAAAGGAAGAGGTACCCTGCCGGCATTTCTGGGGTAGTGGTATTGTCGCCGGCGATGCACAGACAGGCGAATGGGACTTCACTTGCATGCCCGTTACAGAAAGGACACAGCCTTCACCACGAGCCACGCAGTTCTCCGCGGAGCACGACCAAGGATGAAGTCAACTGAGTGATGTGACAGTCGTATGGTGCATCAGCGGTATTCCCTTCACGTTTCCCCAAGTAAAAGGGGGGCTGAGGACCAGACGACGAGTTGCTGGTAGAGCCGTCCGAAGTCGATGTTGCAGGAGAGTCCCAGGGGGAGGAGAAAGGGAGAGAGGTCCAAGCTCTCATCCCTCACAAGCTTTCTCATATGCGCAACAGCTCCTGAAAATGGGAGCCAAGGCCGAGAGAAAACGCCATTGACGTCGTCAAGGATTGCGGCAGAAAGCAGAAAGTTTAGGATCCCCTGCTGTCCCGTGATAGGGGGAGCCTCGAGTCTTTCTGCGCACTGCGCACGCTGGCATTGAGCGTCAATGTTAGCGCCGAAGATAGTCTCGCAACGGCGCCGTTCAGCTGTGGCTGATCCCAATCACGCGGTTTAGGGCGTCGCCACAAAGCTTCACATGCAGCGGCATTGTTCCGCGGCGCTGGCTTGATGGCCGGGAGGATTGCCGAACGGTACCTAGACGGCAACTTCAAACTCCAGACGGCGACACCCCCTTGGTCACAGTATCTTTGGTAGCACTTGAGTGAAGGCCCCGGCCATCGTAAGTGTCAAGTTTCCACAGGTCGTACGGAGTAGGTCTTGAAGGAAAGAGACGCGTTGAGCATCTTGCTGCAACTACCGGCAGATGTTCTCTCTCTGTTCAAGACCGCCCAACAATGAAACAATGGATTGCGCGTTTCCCGAGTCTGCATCCACTGCAGGGTCCGGCAGAGCCATGCATGGACAAAACCAGGTTCGTGATGTGGGTGGCTGACGGCTGGTTCCGACGCACGCTCCCCCTCCAGCGTTTTGACCCCTGGTCTCGGCCTCTCGATGCGGCTATGATGCCCGCTCACTACCGAAGATTGTTGCAGACCGCCGATGTGATGAGACGATTCGCATGGCCGTCGAAACAAATCCTGTGCGATGATGCCGTCACGTCCGTTTCCCGTCGAGCCGCTCTCACTCGAGTATGAGGCTGGCCTTTCGCTCATTCTCGGTGTTCAAGAAGCTACTTAGTCAAGGCTGAAGAAGTGGACTGGGAGCGTCCCTGTCTGTCGAAAACGGAAGCAGCTGCTTCATGGAAAATTGGGCTCAGATTTGCGGATCCGGATTCTGGCCTCGCTGGGCTCGTTGGTGGATGGTGTGCAAGTTCACTTCCACAGCCGGCAGGGCGTCGCCGTCGAGGATCCCGGCATCAAAGCCTGCACTCGGCCCGTTGAGGCCTGCGCCAATTGCCTGTCCTTGTCGTCAATTCCCCAAGAGAAGGGCCGTCGGCCAATGACCGGTGCTTCATCCTTGACAAGCCCTGCCAAGGTGCGGAGAAGGTGGGCCAAGACTGAAATCCTTAATTGGTGATGTGGACACTCCCGATGGGGACAGTCTTGAGAGCTGACACAGCAATTGTCGTAGGGCTGGGCCGAAGCTGGCAGTGATGTTCGTTCTGCGTTGCATTTCATTTCTGGGTTCAAAAACTCCTCGAATTCAGCTTCTCCGGAGAAGTCTCGGAAAGGGACCGAGTGTGCCGGGTTTGGTGACGACGTTTTGCTGTGAGCTGCCAGAGAGACACCGGGTCTTGCGTGTGGCCCAGGGGATGGATTTGCAATGCATTCAATGTACGGACACGTATACTGTAAGCACTCGTTGACTCGGTCTGTGCTGCCGAGATCACCGGCCGATTACTCGGTAACTTGGTCAAACTCGAAGAAGATCGACTGGTACGCGTGGTGTGGCGCCGCAGTCCATGCGATTCGGTTCGCTGTTCTCCGTAGCGGGATGGGCATGCTGGCGATCTTCTGGCAATCTTGCCATACCGGGATCTCTGTTGAGGTGACCGGCCGGCAGGTTTACCACAGCGTACATGTCTGTACATGTACACTACTGCGGCTCGCCACCAATTCCGAACGAAGTTGAACGGACGCCATCTGGGTACGGAGTATCGATGTTGAGACTGGCTCGACTGGCGTTGGATCATCCGGGTCGGCCTATGTATCGTACTATAGAAGGTGCAGCGATGGCTCCGTACGGAACACGTGCCGACATGTGATCAACAAGCACATCCTGTGTCAGCCCTGTTTCTGTCTGAAGTTTCGCATCCTCAGCGCTGTAAGGCCATCGTGGCGCGTGGTCGACGACGTTGAAACAAGCTCGGCGATTGTCGAGGGAATGGAGTCGCCGACCATCATCAGGTGGGCACGCGACCGCAGTGGATCGGCCTCGAAGGATCTAGCTACCGCAAAGTCGTTTCCTCTTGCAAATCTCGACATTTGCCGCCGAGGGTAAAGGCAACATCACGGGCGCTAGTTGTGGCAGGAGATGGCGATTGGCATATTTTGATGAATGGTTGTGCTGTTGGTCTGAGCGCGAAGCAGAGAGTTGGAAGATGCAAGACAGCTCGTTGGGGTGACGGGTCCAAAGTTGGACTTGGCAAGGCGAGTGGAGGACCCAGGAGGTGAAGGAAACGGTTAGAAACGGTAAAACGGCGGCCCCTCACAAAAGTTCGGATTTACTCGGCCAAGTGGGGCACTTCCACGTGGTTGACCTCGAGTTCTGCCCTGGAACTTCCAAGGTTGTCTTGAGGTTTTCTCTGCCCCGCTCCTCACATGTGCTCCGCCTTCACCAATGTTCAACACCGCGAAAATCGATTGCCGTGCAACTATCCGGATGCCTTTCGCCGCGACGGGCTGTTGTACCGACCGGATCTTTGCATTCCGCCCACCGCAGAGGCCCGTCTTTCCGCAACAGCGACGCGGGAACAGGGTTAAAACACCAGTAAAGGCTCAACCGACACAGTCGCGATTACAGGAACCGTAATCGCCGCGAATCTGGTGTGCGATGCGCGAGAAAAATTGACGCGCGCTAGGTATAACGTTATTCGGATCTCCCTGCGTCTCGACACCTCCTGCTGCGTCTCGTCGTCCCTTCAGAACGCTCTCGACCATAACGGGGTTTTGCAGGCGTTTCCCTCTTGCGCGCCACTGTCACGCTCCGTCATGATGAATGCAACCTTCGCAGGGATCGGCCAACAAGCGGGTCTGACTTGCATGGAGCCCAACAGGGATCAACTGGCGGGCGTTTCTGGAGTTGGGACCGAAACTCAACGCTCGACCCCGCGATCAGCAGACGCCAACAGAGCCACAACTTCAATCTCCGAGCATCTCTCCACTGGGAATGGCGGCCTTGACCCAGGCCACAGGACCCATGGACACGCCTGGCAGGTGAGGGACGGATATGGCTTCTGTCGGCTTCCGGTACTCGGATACAATGCATTCTTTCATGGTGTGTAACACAGTAGGTACCTCCAGCCTGGAAGCCAACAGCTCGAATTTACCCAGGAGCAGCTCCCCTCCTGCTTTTGCCACTCATCCGGCTCTCTCAGGGGCACCACCAATCACCATCCCGGTGCTGCGTCCTCAACGGCCGTGACCGTATTTTGCCAGCCAAACGGAAAAGTATTCCCTCTCTGGTTAGTGTGAGCGCACTCCTGCAGGTCTCCTGGACCGCTCCATCCGGACAAGGGGTTTCGACCGACCCAGGGGCTGGTTGGTACGGTCCCGCATAAGATCCACAGGATCTCTCGAACGCCTGGCCCTTTTGAGACATGTCCACCCCGGATCCCTGGGTGCTGGCCATGCTCGGAAAGAGGATGACGCTCCAACCCCCCGGCTAGCTTCTCTCGGGTATCGTGTGGCTCGAAGGCCCTGCTGGCAGCTTGTTGCTCCTCCCTCTGCCGCCGAGTACTTGAATCCACAACCTCCTCGTCAACCCCGGCCGAGTTCCGCCACCTGGGTCGTTACCGGAGTGCTGGAACCAGCGCCAGTCAAACACCTCACACGCCCAGTGTCGACGCTCGCTACTACAAATTACCCAGGGACTTGACTTCGCGCCCCGCAGCCTGCTTCCTCTTGTCGAGACGATCACGGACTATCATCCTCTCGACCTCGATATCGACGTCCTCTCACGCCTTGGCCTCACCAGGGCGCTATTTAGGGCGGGCCCTCTCATGTTCGCAGCACGGCAGACCTACCTCGACATACTCGACGCTTCACCACATCAGCCTCGCGTCGTCTGACGCACCGCCGCAACCATGGCCACCACAGACCCGGGCCTCGCAGGCTCGCAAGTTGATGTGTTCAGCATCATCGAACGCGCATGCTCCGTCTTCTCGCTCATGGGCTCCGTCCTGGTCATCGCGAGCTTCTCGCTGTCCAAGGCCTTCCACAAACCGATCAACCGGCTGGTCTTCTACGCAACGTTCGGAAACTTGGCTACAAACGTGGCGACGCTCATCGCGACGTCCTTCATCGAGGATATCAACTCGGCAGGCTGCCAGTTCCAGGCCTTCCTGATCCAGATGTGCGAATCAGAAAACCCGTCGTTGGACCGTGGGCGGAGGTTGGGCTAATGTCATTCTCAGGTTCATGCCTGCCGACGCTTTTTGGACACTGGCCATGGCCGTCAACGTCTATCTCACCTTCTACTTCAAGTTCGACGCGCAACGGCTCCGGAGGATGGAGATTCCCTACCTATTGCTCTGCTACGGCATCCCGCTTATCGTCGCGCTGGTCCTCATCTTCATCACGTCGCCGGACAAGGGTCGCTTTTACGGAAACGCAACGCTGTGGTGCTGGATCTCCCCGCAGTGGGACATCTACCGCATTGCGCTCTTCTACGGGCCTGTTTGGTAACTGAGCCCCGGCTCCCCGTTTCAAAAAGTCTCAAACTAACCAAGTGTAGGATTGTGATTCTCATCACGTTCTTCATTTACATCCGAGCCGGACGTGACATCTACAAGAAGCACAAGCAGCTGAAAGAGTTCAGCACCAGCCACCACGACCCCGTCGAGTCGTTTGCGCCGCCCGAGGACCCCTTCAGCTCCACCAAGACCACCGAGGTCTTCGTCACGACCGAAGTCATCGACAAGCCCAGCACCATTGACCTGTCGCCCCTCGGAGGCAGCGGCGGCCAAAACTCGCAGACGCTCCCGCCACCCAAGTCAGCCAAGGCCGCCTACTCGGTCACCATCTCGTCCAACCGGCACCGCGACGAGCTGGACGGGCCCATGCCAGCTGACTCGCAGGCTCACCCCGCCGGCATCGCCCGGATCACCAGCCACGCCAGCACCGCGGCACCCAACAAGACGACGACCATCACCACGGGCACGCTAACCAGCGGCACCGGGGCTCCCGCCAACCCGCTCCGGCGGCGCGCCGCGTACGAGGCCAACAACGCGACCTGGTCCTACACCAAGTGCGCTATCCTCTTCTTCACGGCCATGCTGGTTACCTGGATCCCGTCTAGCGCCAACCGTGTCTACAGCGTTGTCCACCCGGGCGAGGCGTCGATCGCGCTCGAGTACATGTCGTCGTTTGTGCTGCCACTGCAGGGGTTCTGGAACGCCATCATCTACGCCGTCACCTCGTGGGGCGCCTGCAAGATGCTGTGGGAGGACATTCGGGGGTGGTTCGGCGCCCCGTCGGCGCGGAGGAGGGGCGCGGGCTTGCCCCATGCGCACGACCTGATGCCCGGTGGTGGTGCTGGCGGTGTGGGCATGCACCTGAACCGGTCGGCGTTCCACATGATGGAGAGCGGCAAGAACGGGAGGAAGCCGAGCGACTCCTCCAAGACGTACGAGACGGAAAGCATGACCGAGCTGGCGCCTAGCCGGCCAGCGTCGAGCGACACCCCGACGACGGGCTCGGGGACACCCAAGGGGAGGAAAATGGATGTGTAAACTTGCTTTTGCCTTTTTGGTTTTCCTTTGTCGTGGATCGATCGATCTAACTAACTGACCTGCCTGATGACTACCTACCTTATTCTGGATGGGCGGCGCCTCTCGTTATTTTACCTATATACTACTAATCGCTTTGTATTTCTACACGGACTTGAGCTCGGGCTCAATGGATACTTCTTGACTTTTGGGTTTGTCTTGGGAGACGACGGATACGGCACCGGACAGGCAATGTCATATACCCCTTGTTTTCTTCATGTCTTTCAAATCATGATTACTTATTTTTGTCGCCCAAGGCGAGGCTGCATGCGGGAAGCTCTGCTTTTTTGCAACGTGATTGGGTACGGAGACGAGGAAACATCCCGACGGGCATACGGGAGGCGTTCCAGATGGAATATCGACTTTTGGCCCACCTCTTTTGAGCCCCTTCTTGCCAGAGAAATCCTCCAGCTGAGAAGTGGCGCCTGGCTGCACCGCGATGTCACCCGGGCCAAGTGGGCGGTGCCATCGCTCCTCTTCCTTCTCCTGCAAGGGACCACACAACTTTTTTTTCTGCGCCTTCCTGTTCCTGAATTGTGCGACGGGAACTTGTGAGCCGCTGTTGCACAGCATCGACTCCAGCTGTTGGTGACTCGGTGGGAGGATATTTGCATGATTTTCCACACAGTTATCGCGGCAAGGGTAAAATGGATGATGTTGTCAGTGTTGTCGGCCACTTCGTCTCGTCGACGTCCTCCCGAGACACTTGGCGCCGCGCCCCGGCAATCTGGGGCTGCTTTTGCTTCTTTTCCCCATGCTTGGCGACTTGGCTTTCTTGTTTGCTTTTGTTTGCTTTTGCTTCTGTGTAGGGCTGTTTCGGCCCCGCGTTTCTCGGCATGCGACACGCGACACGCGAGCTGTCACAAAACGTGGTCGATTGTGGCTGCCACGAGCTGCGGGTGATCGGCGTGGTGTTGCTTTTTGTGCAGAACTTTCGAGATCATGTCGACAGCCACTTCGGTCACGGAGAAATCTCGTGTCATCTTCTGTTGGCAATTCTCGCAATATGCTGTTGGTCTTTTTTTTTTTCTTTCAAGGAGGGTGGCATGCAGGACAGGAGGAATTGTCCGTTATCATTCCACTCATCCTCCTGCATCGCGGGAAGAAGCAGTTGGTTCAAATCTGCTGTCTGCTGTCGTTGGTCTTCCAATCGCATAGCATAATACACTAACAAAACTGGTGCACGGTTTGGTGTATCCAAGTTCGAGACCCATCTTGCATCGAAATGTCTCATTCTGCCGAGCCTTTTGCTCAGGCTCCACTGGCGAACTCCGAACTTGTTGCGGCTTGCGAGTTCAGTTCTCCACCATCAAACCGCTCATTCACGAGGACAGCGGAGCAGTTCGGCGCCCCTTTTGCCTCGGCTGCGCAATTCCAGAGCGCCCCCCAAGGACACAGGCTCAGACAGGCTATCTCCCTCGAAGGGCCGCGCTAGGCACAACCGGCTCTTGTTCATCACCGAAGCTGGTCAGCTGGAGTCTGGAAGCATTTCCAGCTCCGAGCTGAATGAAGACTTGGCCAACGCGTGGAGCTTGCGAAAATCCGGGGTCGTCTCCTCGCAAGGAACGATGGATGCGAAACCGTTTTGCTGCCTTGTGATATCCACCAGTCATGAATCCTCCAGAGCACTTGGCAACGAGGGTCAAGACTCGAGACGCCTTGGCGACGTCGCTGCCGCAAGTCGCCGGTTCAGGTTCTACCCCCGAGAGTTGTGTGTTGCACACCGACGAGGAGGTTGACCGAGGTGAGCCTCAATTCACTCGCAGGGGTGGCCCACCGTTTTCCCGCCGTTTTGAAAATGGCCGCTTACGTAACGCAAGCCCGCCACGAGATTTAAGATCTGCGCGCCTGTGAGCCTGCGAGGTGCCTTTCCGAACCGCGACTCACAGACTCCCGCAGGCACGCACCACACTCCGAGCCGTCGTTGCATTTCACCCAGGCACACATCTCATTTTTCTACTTTGGGCTCGAGACTATCATTCCAGAGCGGGCTTTTGGGTCACACGCAGACTCTGGCCTCCCACTAAGAAATCCCCCAAGACCTTCAGCTGCTGATCAAGCACAGGCCCAAGGGCATCGGATTCCCGTTTTCAAAGACCCCAATGCGACTACGACTCTGCGGAACAGGCCATCTCAGAAATCTGACTGACCGCTGACAATGATGCAAGGAAAATTGCCAAAGTGGCATTCTGCGCGACAATCATTACCCGTTTATGTCGTTGGCCCTCGATCCAATATCGCGACGTTGCAGCGGATGCCACCAACCGCCCGCCACCCCTTCTCCGTGGATGTGGTTCTGCCGTCTCTCGCCTCCCAATGTCATGACTTTGTGCGGGAGCGCCACTGCTACCCTCTCTGTTGCACCCTCAGGCACCCGCAGGCCAGGAGGCAGAAACCTGGTTTGCCGCTTTCCGAGGTGACAATCCGCTGGTTTGTGGTTCAGGGGTAGCGTACCTGGTAGAAATGGTGTTGTAATAACGACCTGCAGGTTGACGGCCAACACCAGATGCACGCAACTCTCATCCCCTCATTTTCCCTGTGAAGGAAGAGAGAGATTTGGAAAACGTACCTCTCACTGCGTCGTAGAGCTCTAGCCATTGGACAGCCCCTTACATCGGCCCTGCAGGACGTCCCACCTCTAGAAGCATACATACATACATAGGGATGTATCGGGCCTTCTCCCATGCATCATGCCCCTGACCCTTCAAGCAGCGTCCCGCGAGAAAACTTCCGTGATTCCCGAGCCCCTGGCAAGTCGACGGCCGACCGGCGAACACCGTCTGCCGTTGCAATGAAAGAGGTGGCCGGCAGCCGGCGCTTACGCAGTGTCTGCCCTGATCAACACCGGGACTTCCTAACTCAGGTTGACTCCGAAAAGGGCCAGTCAATGCCGGTCAAGGTTAGGTTTGCGACTGAACACGAGACGAAACACTGAATGCTCCGTCCACCTGTACTGTAGCTTAGATGTATTATGGTACCTCAAACCCCCCCTCCTCAAACCGCTCCCCGCCATACATACAAGTCGATGAAGGCAACATGTAACATGATTCTCAACAAAACTACTCCCCCTCAACCACCCCCCCTCTCCCCTCCACCTCCACCACAAACTCAAACCCAACCCTCAAATTCTCCGCCCCGCTCAGCGCCCTCTCCACCAACGCCTCGCGCCGCTCACACACCAGCCGCCTCAGCGCCGCCACCAGGAACCCGCTCACCACCTCGACCCCCCAGCTCTCGGGCACCAGCTCCAGCACCTCAACCACATCAAACCACGCCCCGAACCTCTCCAGCAGCGCGCCTGCCTGCTCTATCCTTTCTTCTTCGTCTTGGAGGGTGAGTAACTCATTTAGGAGGGACCGGAAGAGAACCGTTTGTTCTTCAAAGGTGGATGGGAGGTCGCTGTCGCTGTCGCGACGGCGGCGGTGGTGGTGTTGACGAGTGTGTGTGCCTGCGGGTCTGAGCGCCGCGCTGCCGCGGATGCAGTAGGATACTGCCGTGTCGTAGTCGCCGAGGCGGTGGACGAGGAGGTGTAGCGCCGTGGCGTGGTGGCGGGCGCGGGAGGCGAGGATGATGGATTCTGGGACGAGGGGGGAGTCGTCTTGTGGGGGAGTGGTGGTGCCGTTCGTGGTTGCCGTGGTGATATTTCCGTTCATGTGAGGCTCGATTGAGGATGGGGAAGTAGGTAGGGTGGATAGGGAGTCGTCGATTCGTTTGCGGATGGCGGCTGCGTCGTAGTCGTGTCCGCCGCCGAGGAGTTGGAGGAGCCGGAGGCGGCTTTGCCAGACTTCGTCGTTGGGCGGGGCGTTGTCGGCGAGGAAGCGCAGGTAGGTTGGCTTCGGTGGGCGAAGCGCGCGGTAGGTGTCGTAGGAGGCGGCGATGTTCTCGCGGGAGGCGGGAGACGTCTGGAGGTCGCTGATGACAATGTCGAGGTAGTAGGTGATGAGCTCGTTGACGTAGGCTGTGTTGCCCTTGTCGAAGACGAGGTGTTCGAGGTAGTATTTGACCGCGTCGGGAGCCTCCTCTCGGAGGAGGGCGACGATCTCGGAGTGTTGGAATTTCGGGGCCTTGCCCTTCTCGTCGGTGAAGACCTGGACGCCGAGTTTGGGGTTGCGGCTGGCCAGCCACAGGCCGTACTCCTGCACCAGCGCCTGGTTGCTGATGTTGGAAAGATAACTCCTCACGCGCTGCTCGCCGTCGCCGAGCTCGCCGCCCCTGTCCTCCTCCCCTTCAATGATACGTCGCCATGTGGCAAGCACGTCTGCCGCCAACTTGCGATGCTGGTAGAGCCGGCTGAGGACGAAGAGGCGATGGTATGTTTCGAGCAGGCCGACCGCCCTGTCAAAGCAGTCGACCCCATGGTCGACCAGATCATACAACTCTTTCCGTACCGAGCCGGGCTTTCCGGTTTGACCAACGGGCGTGCTCTGGTCGAGCTCCAAGAGCACCAACAGTAGGGACGCGTCCACTGTCCGGAACACCTCGTCTGGTATGCTGCCAAACCCCTTCTTCTTCCTCCAGGCCGAGAGAAAACGCCTCAGGAACTGGAGAGTATGAGGGGCCAAGGAGCTGATTCCTTGCCCAACGACGCCATCCGTTTCCGCGGCGATGTGACTCTCGACAACGCTCTTGATCCCCCCATATATCCATATTCCTCTCCGATTCACAACGATTTCGTTGCGAAGGGCAGGTATCAGGGATAAGACAACCCTAGCGTCCAAGTCCCCGCCAACTAGGTTTTCCTCCATTGCCCTGGTTTCCGCTTCAGTAAACGGCGGTTCAGGCGCGCTGAGGAAGCTGGTTAAGAGCACTACGCTCGCTTTTTGCTTGATGTACCCAAGGGTCATAAACTCGAGTTCGGTTGTGGCTTCCCGATCTTTGATGGCGTCGAGCAGCGTGATGAGTTGCTGTCTAACGTCCGCGCTGTTCGAACTCGTCTGCTGATTTTGGTGAACAGCCGATTCCAAAGCAGAATCCAGCTGGGTCAGTAATGGATTCCGCACAGCCCACCAGATGTTGGCCCCGGCCCAGACAGCCAGGCGGGACGATGTCTTTGCCAGACGTCGGACAAAGTCTTCACCCTCCTTGTTCCTCGTGGCCTCCCATCCGGGAGGCAGTTGCTCGTCCTCGGACTCAGGATCGCGGTCAAACAGCTCTTTCTCCTGAGAAAGCCGTTGCAGCGACAACGCTGTCCGGGAGTCACTGCTTTTCAAGGCTGTGGTCGGGGTCTCGGGCTGCCCCTTGAAGGGTGAAAACCGCCTCTGGCACAACCGCTCAACGACATACTCGAAAAGGATCTCCTCACTCTGTAGCAACGGCCGGATGCCTATTGGTGTGCTCGCTGTCTCCCTGTCGCTGACCTCCAGCCACCACTTCTCCGGCTCGTCCTCGCCTACATTTACATCGAAGCGCTGTATCTCCAGGCCATGGTGGAGGCCGTCTTCAAACTCCTTGGTCATGGACGCAAGAACGTACCCCTCCTCCTTGGCACCCAGGGATGGGACTGACGAAGAGAGGTCCGCTGAACCCCCGTCGACCGCAATTTCGCGAGGGTATCTGTCGAACTCGAGCGTAGGGCGCGTCGGGTCGCCGTCAAGATTCACAAACATGCCGATGCCTGGGTCAAGCGGTCCGGTTCCTGTGACGATGAGGAATTCTTCTGCCGTCGGGGACACGATGTGCGGTTTCAAAAAGACGGCGCCAGGCTTTGGTGACGGCGTCGCCCGTACTGGGGGTGTTGCTATCCGCGGAGGGGGAGCAGTTTGAGCTGTTGATGAGTCTGCGGAATCTGGCGGAGGGGCGGGCAGGGGCTTGTCTGCTGGTGCCGGACTCCGTGATGGTGGCGGAGCATCCGAGTCCTGGAAGACGGGCTCCTCGGCATCTCCCGGTCGTCTGTCGTTCCTTCGTATACCGGAGATAAAGTCCCCCAAGCTGGTGCTCCTGGAATGCCCGTGAGAATTCGCTGATGGGCGGGCTGTGGCCGATGAGGCACTCCTGGACAGTCCGCCGTCAGGGGCGCTGGCAATATTCTGGGCTTGGCCAAAAGCGCCATCGGGTTGTGAGTTGTCCAGGGAGGATATGCTCATCAGTGGGATTTTGAGCTGGCGGTCGACGTCCAGAAGGGCGTAACTCCTCGAGTCAGCAACACAGGCGATCGAGTCTCGTCGGACCGAGAGGGTGCTCCCTGCAAAGTCGATTTTCTGCATGCCAAGTCAGACTGCTGATCTGGGGGAGCGCGCAAGCAGAAGGCCTACCCTGAGAACCCGAGCATCTTCTTCCCCTATCCTGACGACCTGTATCCGGCGGTTCAGTGACAGGAGGATGGTGACGCCTGCTGACCTCTGATCCCCGCCATCGCTCCCCTCATTCAAGTCCACCCCGCCAATCCAGTTGCAGTTCCTGACCTGGGTGGCGCCAAAGACCGGGCTCAGCTCGGGCAGCGAGTAGAAGGTGACGGTCCAGTTGCACAGGACACAGGCCTTGGCGACTCGTGGTAGGAGGAGGATCTGCTGGACGCCTGGGCGCGAGCCGTTGAAGCCACCCGCGGGCTCGGAATACACGGGGGGTAACCGCGATGCGAGAATAAAGGTGGCAGCGCCGCTGGGGTCGCTGGGGTCTGGCGGGATGCGGAAGAAGTGGAGGAGCTCGGATGCGCTGGTGCCGACGTAGAGGTTCCCGTCTGAGGATGCAAGTCAGCGAGCGTCCCAGAGATCCCACGGCCCGCCCCGCATGGGCGCATACCATAGTAGTCGACGCAGTTTATCTTGACATCCTCGTTGTTGCCGTCGGCAGACAGGGGCACGTCGTGGAGCAGCGGGCGCAATGCGTAGGGCCGACTTCCGGGGAGTGTTGGTACTCCTGTTGTTGTTGCCTTGCCCGGCTTCCTCTGAGGGTCGGATGCCATGGCGCATCCCGAACCATTGTCGCCCGGCCGTGTGCGCGATCAGGGGAAATTGAGCGCCAGGGTCAAGCGGGACAGTGGGGCGTTTTGTTGTCGTCGACAGATGTCGGGAGAATGGATAGAAGCCGTCACGATGCCATGGCAGGCCTGGGAGCTCCAGCCTCCAACCTGGGCCCTGGAAGGCGCTGCAGCACAGGCGAAGGGCAGCTGCTCGACCCCTGCATCCCGCGGCTTAGGGTGACGAAGCCCCACTCAGCCAACCACGGGACGGCTTGGCATCAGCCTTGGCGCTCAGCTGTTCCGTTCCTGCGGCCACCTTGACACCAGCTTCCGTTTCCATCAGCGGCTTTCAACAGCCAACATCGAAACGTTACCTAAGGTACCTCAACCAACACAACGCCGTCCAGTTGATGTCAACAACACCGCAATTCTGGGTACATCATAACTCACAGTAGTATCCCCGCCGCGCGCATGAGCAACCGCGACGCAATGGCCGAAAGAAGCAGCTCAGACACGCCCGGCGCCGCGCCGGGGACGCCAACAACAGCTGGCTCAGTCAACAAGTTCCAGAACGCCATCTCGCAATGGAGGAGTGCGCCATACCCTGCCGACACCTTGGGTTGCTGGCTCCGTCTAACACACTCCTTGTCTAGGTCTCGACTTCAACTCCCTCGTCTCGAACCTCGATAACACGGCATCCGAGATCGTGGCCTTCCAGCGCGACTCGACGGTACAGCGGAAGGATCTCGCGCAGAAAACGAAGGACTTCCGCAAGTTGGATGATGCCAGCAAGCTTACAGAAATCAAGGCATTGCTCAAGGGTACTCCCACCCGTTCTGTCACAACCAGGGCCATCCGCTGACCAGACAAGCCTACCAAACCTTCATCGACCTCCTGACGAACCACTCCAAATCGGTCAACTCGGCCTTTCTGCACGCATACACATCGCTGTCAGAAGCGCCGGATCCGTACCCGTTACTCGAGGCCTCCGTGGATTCGATGCTCGTCTCGGAGGACACCCTGCCGAAGCTCACCGAGGAGAACCAACACCTGCAACAGAGCGTATCCCGTCTTACCAGCCAGCTCGAAGATACCGAGTCGCGATTACAGACCGAGCGCGACGCGAGGAAGAAGCTGGAGGAGAATCTCGAGACCAGGGTCAAGGAGGTTGAGGCGTCGTGGACCGCCGTGGTGGAGGAGAAGAAGGACAACTGGGCGGCCAAGGAGAAGGCGCTGGAGGAGAAGGTTGAGAACCAAGACCGCCTCCTCAACGAGCTCAAGGCCAGCTATGAGGTCAACCAGCGCTTGGGCAAATCGGACGATGCCGAGGAGGGCCGGGGGCACGTCACCAGCGCCGAGCTGGAGATGGTACAGTCCGACCTGGAACGGACCAGCGCGCGGCTCGCAGAGATGGAGGCCCGCAACGAGCAGTTACGCCTCGAACTCGCCCAAGCCAAGTCGCAAGTGCCGGCGCAGCCCTCGACAAGCCTGGAGGACGATCCTGGCTACATGCGCATGAGGTCAGAGAACTCGTCGCTCATCCGGAAGCTCGATGCGGCGAGGGTGGAGAAAGAAGGCTTGAAGAGGAACCTGGATGCCAAACTCCGCGGGCTAGAAAGAGAGGTTGGGCTGCTCCAGAAGGAAAGGGACAGCCTCAAGGCGAAAGTGCAGAAGTGGAGTGATTACGACGAGATCAAGCAGGAACTCGAAGTCCTAAAGAGCATCGAGTTTGCGACGGGAGATGACGACGAAACCCGGGACGCCGCGGACGACCAGAAAGGCACTGCAGCCACGGGCAAGGGCGACACCCTCGAGCAACTGCTCCTAGCCCGCAACAAGAAGCTGAGCGACGAACTCACCATCTTGCGCGTGTCGCATCAGGACCTGCAGAACAGGCTGCAGAACTTGCAAGAAGAACTATCCCGAACGAACGCCAAGCTCGAGAAGTCGCAGAATCTCAATGAGAAGCTCGAGAACGAGCTCTCAACCATCCAGGCCGAGGCACCCAACGCCTTCCCCTCGGGCGCCTCGGTCGCGGGCACCTACGTAAGCCGCTACGCGCCATCCATTGCCCCGACCCGCAGGGGCGGGCGGACATCCCCCACATCGTCCATCATCAGCGGCTTCAACCCGCGCGACCTGTCCGACGACAGGCCCGTGGGCGGAGGCTCGGGCATCCTGCCCATGATCACAGCCCAGCGCGACCGCTTCAAGAAGCGCAACGCCCAGCTAGAGCAAGAGCTCTCCGAAACGCACCGCACCGTCTCCCAACTACGGCAAGAAATCGCCGCCCTACAGCGCGACAACCTCAACCTCTACGAAAAAACACGCTACGTCTCCACCTACAACCGCGCCGGCGGGCCCGTGGCAACAACCTCCTCCTCCTCCGCCTACGCCGCCAACCCCAACCCCACCGCCGTCTCCATCCACGGCGCCGGCAGCGGCACATCCCCGCCCCCGCTCACAGCAGGCCTCGACCGCTACCGCAAGGCATACGAGTCCAACCTCTCACCCTTCGCCGCCTTCCGCGGGCGCGAGTCGGCCCGCGCATACAAGCGCATGAGCCTGCCCGAGAGGGTGGTGTATTCGGTCGCGCGCACCGTGCTGGCCACGCGCACGAGCAGGAACTTGTTTGCGCTGTACTGTGTGGCGCTGCATCTTTTGGTTTTCTTCTCGCTGTACTCGATGGGGACTGCCGACGCGGATCGGCATAGCCTGGCGGGCGGGGCGGCGGCCGCTATGGCTGCGCAGGCGGGGAGGGGGAGGGAGAAGGATGGGTTGAGTGGGTGATGGGGTGGTTTTTGCGGTGGGTTGGTAATGTGTGTGTGGATGTGAGGAGGTGAGGAGGCGAGGTGGTTGAGTGGGATGAATGGTGTGTTCGAGAGGAGGGTTACATGTGTGTCTCTGCGTGACATGATGATCGGATTTGCGGCGTTGTGTATGTGTATGTGTATGTGAACATGGAGGTATGATTGCCATGGATGAATGTGAGTGGCCAGTCGGATGGTATTGTCTTGCAATTTCAAGACGCGGTGTAATCGAGCGACGGCAGCCGTCCGTCTCGCCGGGCGGCTGCGGAGATGACCTCGGGAATTAGCCGTGGCTGGGTCCTTATGAGTGAGTGCCTTTCAATGTTGTGCCCGTGGTCAGCTCCTGTCTTGCCCAACATCGCATCTCATACTGGGAAAGTGTGTCGATGTCCTTGGTTCTTGTTTGGGTGAAGAGACCAGTGTTCAAGTAGATCATCCCTTAGCTCGAGCTTAGTTCAGGGGGTAGAAAGGTTGGATACTACTGCATGGCAGTCCGAATTGTAGGCCCATTTCAAGAACATCATACCATAACCAACAGTCTCTTGTGGTCAACCCTGCTTGTTTATGAATACGACAGATGTCGGGTTCTTGATGAAAGGCGGGCAGGGGGAGGAAACATAGACATTCTTGAGACGGGGAAAAAAGGCGGAGGGAATGGGGGAAGGAAGTACTGAAACCATAGCCTCTACTTTGCCAAATCTCACAACGATTCCAGGAGCAACAAAACTTAATTCATTATTTTGAAGGCGGGAGGGGGATATGGAAGGATAGCTCAAAACACGGAAGAATGTTAGCCGTATGCTGTGTACCAGTTGAGCAGCGCTAGATAGAGTGGTCTGGTGAGAGATCGAGAGAGCGCAGAGACCAATAACGGGGTGAACCTGGCGGATTGGTCTGGTCGGTGAGTGCAGGACGCTGTCCGGCTGGTCAGGCTTCGCGGCAGATGCTTAGGACTTGGAAGAACTGCCCGTAGGGACTGTTCTCAAAATAAACCGACACCACTCATGGGCGGCCAGAGACACGGATGGAAACTCTTCTCGGCGGCCACGACGGGAGTTATCGACGCATATGAGAGACGGTTCAAGATCAACTCGGCGTCAAAGACGGGAGAGGAAACCGCTTTTCCGCCATCTCCGTGCCGACTTCCGGGACGGATACGCATGGTTGAAGAAGAGAATGGAAGAGAAGCCGGAGCCGCCCTGGCTGTCGAAGCAACAGGTCGAAGCGATGATGGCCTAACGTAGCCCTCACCGTCGCAGGCGCCCGCAAGACATGTGGGAGTGGAACCGGGTAGCGGACGCGAGCACGGGATAGGCACGCGGAAGGGAGGCCGCGCCAGGCGGCCAGCGTTTATTCTACGGATTCAGCTGGCTCGGCCGCAGGTAGGGTTGCCACGCGGGAAACGGGCGGGTTCGGTGGGATGGGTTGTCTGGAAGAGGTTCGCTGCCAAGAGGCCAAGCTTTTGCAGGTCCGCGGCTAGCGCGAGTTTCCGGTTCGAGTTGAAGAACGGCTTCTTCCAAGTCCATGCCGATATGCTGCACAGGAAGCGAAGAGCAAGGAAAGTCACGTTAATAACGGCTCCCAGAAAAGCAGCGGATGCTAACGCTTCCGCTGTCGGCAGGGTGAATTCCCGAGGAAGCTTAGAAAGCTTATACAACCCACAACCATGGCATTTTCCGAGAGAGCTGCAGAAACCGATCGGTAATCTCGATGGATCTGATTTTGGGCGAAAAAGCGCGGCGGTGGAGGGGTCCATCGGGCGGCTAAAGGCTGCAAATAGCAAGGCCCGGGCGCGGTAAACGACGTGGGCAAAAATAGCATCGACCAATTGCGAGAGTAACATTGCGGGCTAAATCCCGCAAGAGCGGGGAAATTAGCCCAATTCTGCTTCTCGAAGCTTGAAGTTCGATAGCCTCACCCCTCTTGCTTCTCTTCATGATCTTCGTCCTCGACTCTGTTTCCCCAATGTCAAAGAGAGGTCCCGGATAGCTGGGAGATCTGCAAGTTTGATGTCAGTTCACGTATCTCCTAGCAAGAAAATGGGTGCTGAGAGTTCAGTGCCTCTGCAATTCGATATCGTCAGTCAAAGTACCACAAGGCGGCTGCTTGGGACGGTTGGTCGGGTTCAGCAGCCATCTTCCTCTTGTTGCCGACATGCGTCCAGGCTTCGGAACTGTCCTACCTGCTCACACATGTCCCCTGAATCTCATCTTGGCGTTAACACACAGAGGCACCGTTCCTGATGCTGTTCAACGTTCAAGCATCATATGTCCTCAATGACTGCTTTCCTTGCTTCAAAGTTGGATAGTTACTCCGAGACGGGAGGGGTGCGCCAAAAGGACCCTTGTTGGGAACAGCGCTTGCCGGGGGTCAGACGAACAGGGGCCAGCCAACCCCCTCCAATGTCGACTGCCAAATCGAGCGACCAGTCAGATCGCAGCACCTCGTCGACAGGGGACCGCTTCCCGCCGCCGTTGCTGCTCCTCCGGCGGCTGCCCGCCGAACTAGCGAACATGTGCATTGTCCGCCGTCGAAGCGCGGTCCCCGACGGGACGCCCGCTACCCGCGGGGCTGGCGAGGCGGCTGGACATCCGGGGCCTTGTATAATACCCATCCCGCCTTCCCCGATGCCACATGGTTCATGACGCTTACCCTCTGATCTACAACCACTTCACAGGTATATACCAGCCTCCCTCGGATCCGTCCCCGGATCGACCTTCTCCTTTCCGTTTTCTAGTCTTTCCTTGTTTCCTTTTTCCTATCTTCCTCTTCGGTCTGTTGGGTTTCTTGCTGGGTTTCGTTATACCAATACCATCCACCGAGATACGATCAACACCACCAACACCCTTCAACACAGAACATAATCACCTCACGATGCACGCCTCACTACTCCTCCTCTCGGCGCTAGCCGCCTCCGCGTGGGCTGCCCCTACCTATCCCAAGATCTCCTCAGACGGCAGTCTTCCCGAGAGCATCGAGCACATCTCCGAGTACTTCAACCTGTTGGCTTCCAAGGTCCAAGAGTCTCGGTCAACGGGCAGCCCACCAACCTGCGACCTCTCGAGCGTCTCCCTCCCAGCCGGTATGACAGCCCTCGCCTTGCTCAACCTCAAGTCACCAAACTAACCACCCCCCCAGCCGCCTCCAGCATGCCCGCCCCCTCAGAAGGCCTCCGTCTCAAACACATCGCCATCGGCCGCGGCACCCAAAACTACACCTGCGACCCCACCACCCCCGACGCCGCCCCCAAAGCCGTCGGCGCGCTCGCAACCCTCTACAACGCCTCCTGCATCGCCGCGTCGAGCCCCGACCTAACCCTCGCCCTGACCCGCGCAGCGATCCACTTCGACGTCGCCCAGAACGACGCCACCCAGAAACTCTCCCCCTCCAACCTCGCCCGCAGCGGCGTGCACTTCTTCACCGACTCCACCACGCCCTTCTTCAACCTCGACGTGTCCTCCGCCTGGAAGCTCGGCGAGATCCCCTGCGGCAAGGCCGGCAGCATGGCCGCTCCCGCGGACGCCACTCGCGGGCTCCAGGGAGAGGCGGCTGTGCCCTGGCTCAAGCTGAGCGCTAAGCAGGGGGCGACCGGTGGGTTGCAGGAGGTGTACCGTGTTGAGACGGTTGGAGGGAGCGCGCCGGCTACGTGTAAGGGGATGCCGGCGAGTTTTGAGGTGCAGTATTCTACGCAGTAAGTTTGATCTTTTTCGAGTAGGGAGGGGAGACAGTGTGCTAATGAAGTGACAGGTACTGGTTTTATGCCAAGTAGAAACGACTGCAACTGAGGAGGATAGGGGGAGAATGTATCATACTACCTAGGAGGATATCTGCTGCATGATGCGGGCGTTTATGGGCGCTGGGTTGATTGTCTCCGTTCCGGGCTCTAATGGGGTGGTCTATTGTCTTTCTCCGAAGGCTTGATCGGACTTTGCTTGCCAGGTGCAATGAAAATATGAGTTATCGTAATTGAGTCTGAGATCGAAAATACTGCGTTTCATGGGTGACCCGAGTCACCAGACCAGCCAGCTGAATATCGGCCATCCTTGGAGCTCAGGCTGTATTCGTCTGTTTGGGAGCGCGCCTGCAGGATTGTGACGGGTTTGGTATTGTTGTCCATTATACTGAGAGCTAAAAAGAGCGAGTTGCTGGCGATATGCGTCTTCCCATCCTCCCAAACTAGGCGGATGAGAGATGCTGATGAGTGATGAGTGTGTTGCGGAGAACTGGGAAGAGTGAAGTGGACAGTCAAAATAGTTGGAATGCCAGGGTTTGCTCAGGGTTAGCTGTACCATGCTACCCAGTACACGTGGGGGCAAATCTCATTTGATTTTCTTACGCCTCCCTTTCTCGATGTGAGATGGAGTAGGTATGATCGGATGAACCCTCATTTTCAGCAGCAAAATCGTAAACTGAAGTCGGTCCTTCAAATGCGCAGAAATTCTAGTGGAATTGTGGTTGGTCCAAAAAGGAAGGCAAATCAGGCACCACAGCCTTCCCAAATTTTCTGAGAATGAGAAACCGACAAACCGCCATCTCACTGCTCTTCTCACCACATTCACTTTTTTCATGCCAGAAATCACTGGCGCGATCTTCTCATTTGCCAGCGCTTCTTTGTTTTCACCAGCAACACCGGGCGAACGGCGCGGTTGTCACTTCCGCTAAACCCCAGGCCCAAGCCGAAGTCGGGCAGTCAACAGATGTGGACGTTCCAATAGTGGCTCACCAGTCACCACTCAACAGGGACGCGCAACTTCTTCCGATACCATTCTCGCGGCAACGTGAGGCACAGATATTGTAAGGTAATATTCATCAAGCTGTCTTAAATCCACTGTACCAATCACTAACAGAGAGAGCAGTCGCCGCTCCATCTGAGACCGAACGCATCCTTCAAACTGGTGAATCTCGACAGAGTTCTGACTACAATATTCTTACCTGAAGCGCCTTATCTTTCAGGGACTCTTCTTCACTCCAGCCGACGACAATGGACCCGAATCAGCCATGGAGTTGGCGCCAGCAAGGCCCCGGAGGCTACCCGCCGCAAGTGCCGAATGGTTTCAACCCGTTCGCCATGCAGTTCGGCCTGCCTTACAACTTCAACCCCAGTTGGGGCCAGGGCTGGGCTCAGCCGGCATCTCAGGGCGCTTTCTCACAAACAGCACCCCCCAGTCAGCAAAATGGCGGCAGCGGCAGACGTGACGGGTCTTTCAACCGTCCTGTACCTCTGCCCCCGTTCCCGGTGACGAACCAGAACCAGTATCGCCCGCAGAATGATGACAGATCTCGCGGCCAGGGGACATACAACCAGCCGGCCTCTCGGAACCCGTTCCAATCCAGCCCGCCTCGTCAGCAGGTTGATAGCCAAAGCCGTGGTCAAGGTGACTACTACCGGCCAGCGTCTCCCTTCGGTCCTCCTCAGCCTCGCCAGCAGAGTTGGCGGAATGGTCGCGAGGACTGGCGCGACGACCCGAACGACAGAGAGTACAGATCATCCCGCAGTCGACGGCAACGACGGGCGAACTCCCCACAGCCGCGTGGACCTCGCCGTGCGGTTGCTCCGACATGGCACTTCCCCGAGGACCAACCGCTGCCCTTCCCCATGGACAACCCGGCCTTAGGCCCATTTGCGTCCACCAGACCAGTCCGGCAGAACAACGCTCTCAACACCGTAATAACCCACCCAACCTCCCTTCCGATCCGCCCCCTGCGTCCTAACACCCTCTCTCAGGTCCCCGGCCTCGCCGTCACCGGCAACAACATCAACCCCAACACCAGAAAGGCCAGAGTCACCAAGCCGATCCCTCCCCCGACAGCAGCAGCGCCTCGCGCAAACACCAGCAACCGGCGCCACGACCCCAACGTCCGCGATGCCATCTCAGCCCCATCCGCCGCCTCGGGCGGCATCCCCAACCCCACCGACGAGTACCTCCTCTGCGCGTCCTTCGTCCCCTGCCGCCTGGACAAGCCCAAACCGATCCTCGTCGTCATCGACCTCAACGGCACGCTCCTCTACCGCCCGAACAAGCGCAACCCCTACCACTTCGTCGAGCGCCCTCTCGCCCGCACCTTCCTCCAGCGCTGCATCGACAAGCACCACGTGGTCATCTGGTCCTCAGCGCGCCCCGAAAACGTCAAGCGCATGTGCGCCCAGCTGCTCCCCCCCGAGTACTTATCCCGCGTCATCGCCGTCTGGGGCCGCGACCGCTTCGGCCTGAGCGAGGACGACTACAACCGGCGGACGCAGTGCTACAAGCGGCTGACGCGGCTGTGGGAGGACGGCGTGGTGGGCGCGTCGCACCCCGACGCGAGCGAGGGCGGCGCTTGGAGCCAGGCCAACACGGTGCTCATCGACGACAGCGCCGAGAAGGCGCGCAGCGAGCCGCACAACGCCGTCACGCTGCCCGAGTTTGCGGGCGACCTCAACGAGGACCCGCAGGTGCTGCCCCTGGTCGAGGAGTACCTCGACTTGCTGGCCCTGCAGACCGACGTCAGCACCTACATCAGAGTTAAGCCTTTCACCATGCGTCCCAAGCAGCCGGTGGCTGTCATTCAGGAGGAGGAGAAGTAATGGCCCGAAGTACTCCGTAGAGAGCGTATGCGGGTTTGGGAGTTGTCGATGTCTTGTTTTTGCGTCTCGAAATGTTTATGTCCGGAGCTGTTTACGCATGGAGTTATGTAGAGAAGAGACTTGATACCCCTCTTGGTATTGCGAGGAAATAGAACCAGTCTCACCATTTTGACACATCCAGCTCCACATCGCGCCATGATTATGTGTTCATTCATCAACAGGCTCCGCAGACGCGGTAGCTAGTGTCTATTTTGTCGACTCATCTCATGCTCGACTTGACTGCCGGTGATACCTATCAAACCACAATGGACCACCAGCGGGGCTCAGACCCGTCCCGATTTCCCGTACCATTCCCCAGTTCATCAGTCATATCCCATAGTCTAGCACACCGCCACTGCCGGCCTGTACATGCGTTTGCTCGTTTTGTTTCGTTTATTTGAAGACCTTGCCGGCGGCGTGAGGGTACTCCTTGCCGTTGACAGTGAGGGGCTTGTCCCAGGACCAGTGGAGCTCGACGAGCTCACGGTCCTCGGGCTTGGTGGGGTCGAGCTTGGTGAACTCGTAGCTCTCATAGTCGGGGGCGACGTCAAAGACGGGCAGGTAGTCCTGGCCGCGGATGACGAAGGCGCCCTCGATGACCGAGTCATTGTTGGTGCCGAAGACGGAGGCACAGCCGAAGAGGTACTTGCGAGAAGCCTCCAGGCGGTTGTTGAAGCCACCGATGAGGTTGTTCGACATGAAAGTCATGGTGAGCTCATCGTTGTACTTGTACCCAACCTTCCAGATCGAGTACTCGTCGAAGTTGACGTTCTCCCAGAACCACTTCAGGGCAACGGGGGTGTCGTTGTTAGAGTACTGGCGCTTCCACTCGTCGAGGGGAAGGGAAGCCTTGGGCAGAGCCTCAAGAGGGTGCTTGGGCTTGGGGGCCTCAGCGGGCTCCTCCTCGGCGGCCTGAGCAGCAGCAGCCGGCTTGGCAGCCTCCTTCTTGGGGGCCTCCTTCTTGGGCTGCTCGGGCTTCTTGGGGGGGACGTTGGTCAACTTGGGGGTGTCGAGGAGAGCGAACTCGGGGGCAACAGCCGAGTAGATGGGCTGGTTGTAGACGGTCTCGTACCAGCGCGAGACGTTGGGGTTCTTCTGGCGCCACTCCTTGTCGAAGAAGAACTCGAAGCCACGGGCGATGATGCCAGTGGCGAAGAGGTCAGCAAGGGTGATGCGCTCGCCGACGAGGTAGGTGTTGTCGCGGAGGTGAGCCTCGACGACCGAGATGGCCTCAAGGGCAAGCTTCTGCGAGTCCTCGACGGCCTTCTTGTTGTAGGGGTCGCGGCCCAGGAGGGGGCGGAACCAACCGCCGAGCTTGGGCAGCACCTCGCTGTTGAAGTAGGACATCCACCTCAGGATCGAGGCATAGCTAGGGGCACTGTTAGCGGCGTGGCTGGTTCGGAAAGGGCACGTCCAGGCTTACTCCTGCTTGGTCTTGCCGAGGAGGGTGGTCTTCTCGTTCTGGGAGGTGACTGTGTGATCGTTAGCATGGAGCTCCAGAGGCACATGCGGTGAACAATCAGAGCAGTGAAGGTGGACAATCAGAAGTTAGAACCAAGTCAACATGGTTGTTTTCAGATAGGGATAACTGTTATTGAAATGTCTCGGTCATCATTGTCGCGGGTTGGGCAGCTGTTGGGAGCCAAGATGCCACGGAGGAGAGCGGGGAAATGGGCAGCACTCAAAGCGAAATGAATGCCACGTACCGTAGACCGCGATGGCGATGCACTCGGTGAGGACAAAGCCGTCAGCGCCGACGAAGGTCGGGACCTTGTGGAGGGGGTTGGCCTTGAGGAAGTCCTGGGACGGATTCTTGGTGTCGGCCTCGACCTCCTCGAGCTCGAGGTTGTTGGCCTTCGCAACGGCGCGGATGGCCGTGGAGCGGGGGTTGCCCTGAGTGACAGCATGTCAGCAATGGCACAAAGAGACCGACTTCGCGGCGGGAGACTTCGGGTGTCCTCGGGCATCGCGCAACATACCGCGTAGGTGTAGAGCTTTCCGAACGCCATCTTTGCTTGTGTTGCAGAGCGATCTGGCAGAAGGCTGAGATGGTCGAGGGGAGGGAGTCGGGCAGTCGACGAGGGGAGATGATTTCACAGAAAATTTATGTGGCGGGGTAATTGAGGTGGGGTCCAAGCTTCAAGAGCGCCCATTCCAGGTTCTGAGTGGTGGGCGGCTGGCGTGTGGGACCGGGCCGCAGCCTGGCTCGAGCTCCTCATGGTCCGTCTGGTCTGGAAAAATTCCTGCGAATTGTTCCGCCAGGGCCCGCAGCGAAAACGACCGTCAAGGCCGAACGACACTCTCCTGGCGCGACCGCGAGAATGACGACGGGTGACGCCCGCGCACAATAATGGCTTCTTCAGGACAAGGGTTCACCTCCGCCCTCCGTGGCGTCGCCAGGACGTTCACTCGCAGGAAACCGCAGTCGCTCACACAGCAAATCCAATCACTACGGCTAAGCCCGTCCGCCGTCGGCAACACGAGATGCCTGTCCACCGGGTCGTCCACCGAGTCGGGCCCGTCAGAAACGGATCTCGCCATCGCAGCCGCCCCGGAAGTTGACATCAAGGCGCTCGCCAAACGTCATCGGCTCGCCCAACACGCCCGCGCGGTGCCCGTGTCGGCCTCGTACTTCTCGCGCACACCGACCTTCAACGACCGCTTTCTCGCCCTCGACAAGCTGGCCAAGACCTACAGCAATCTCCCCGTGATCCCGCCAGCCGATGCCGAGCAGGTTGTCTGGAAGAGCCTGGCGGACCTGCGGCGGTCGATTGGCGAGCCGGTGAAGGCCACCGACTACGTCCAGTGCCTCTCGATTCTCAAGAGGTTGCACCAGATCCACCCCGACCTGAAGCCGGCCGTGGTGACGGAGGCGCTGCAGGACTTCAAGCGCGATGTTCAGGGGTTCCTCAACCGCCCTGCTCCGATACCCATCGACAAGTTTGGACGGGCCCTAGGAGTCGGCAAGCGGAAGTCGTCAACGGCTAGGGCATTTGTTGTCGAGGGTGACGGCCAGGTTCTGGTCAACGGAAAGACGTTGGCGGACTACTTTGGCCGAGTACATGATAGGGAGAGCGCTGTCTGGGCTCTCCATGCGACCGATCGCATCGACAAGTACAATGTGTGGGCACGGGTTGAGGGAGGCGGCACCACTGGGCAGGCGGAAGCGCTCACTCTGGCGATTGCGAAGGCCCTGATTGCCCATGAGCCGGCTCTGAAGCCGGCGCTCAGGAAAGGTGAGGAATTGGCTGCCCCCAGGCGTCGATCGGACGGATTGAGATTCTTGCTAACACGTCGTCTCCAGCTGGCTGTGTCACCCGCGACCCAAGGAGAGTGGAGAGGAAGAAGCACGGTCGTGTCAAGGCCAGAAAGGGACCTACATGGGTCAAGAGATAGTTTGGGCCTGGCGGGCCGCTGGGTCGCTTTGGGTTTGCATGGACCATCTGTCCTTCGAGACAGCTTGCATCCGTGTTTTGCCCTCTGTAAGCATTTCTCTGTAACAACTGAACAACGGATAACTGTACAATACAAGGCATGGAGCTCCTCAAGTCCGCATCCGTCACCGAGGTGTGGCCGACTCGGCACCTTTCTCGAAAACTGGGTTCGAGCCGGGGGTGGATTAGAGCGGCATTAAATGCCTAGGCCCGATTGCTTGGAGACGGTCTCAGGTGGTGAGGCCGGGTGAGGGGTTATTGGATATGGTCAGAGCTCTGTTAACGGGAGTCGGGCACTCTGCGCACGGCAGGAACGGGGCCGAGGACGTGGTAGCGTTGCTCACATGTCAACGGCCTCACCGTTGAGATGTTTCTCCTGCGCCGGCAGCGAGCTCTCCCTGGCGCGGCCAACCCTTCGCGAGACGCTAACTTGGCGGTAGCTGCCTTGATCACCAATGCAACACACACGAAGCGGCCCGTTCTCCAGTGCTTTAAAGATGCTGGACGCGAAGCAGCCTCCCGTCGGCGCGAGATGCTAGGACGAAACGACAACCGGAGGCTCACGGGCCATGGACGCCACATGTCTGGCAGCCCTTGCTTTTTGGAATTCCAAGAGCTAACCACGGGCCAATGTCTCGGATTAACAGCAGCTTCTTATTCCTGAGCAAGATTGGCGGTCAAATGGCCCCGACTCTCACCATTCGTCTGAGTCTTGGTGGTCTCGATCTCTGACATGTGCTGCCGTCACCTTGACAGGCTGACAGACAGAACATGCTGCTTGTATCCAGCAATTGCTGAAGGGACCTCGACTTAAGGCAAAGCCGCCGACAACCCACCTGTTAGCCTCACTTCAAAGTGATCGACCAGCGTCAATAGTCGCCCCTCCTGAGGCTGAGATCTACTCCATCCCGCCGGTCGATTTAACCCCAACTGGGCAACATGTGCGCTGGGACCTGCAGCAGTGTGCAGCGGCGGTCGATCCCTTTTCATCAACCAACGTGTTTCGATGCGACAATCCAGACATTGCAGCCTCGGGTTTGCCCGCCCTGACTTTGCCGTGCAGGCGCATCATGCCGTTGGCTTGTGCGGACATTGACTTCCGGGTCAACACTGAAAGAACCCTTGGACACTTGCACATCATGCCAACAAGCGAGTTGACTCGAGACAACGGGAACGGCTGCTGCGATTCAAGGCACGGACCGTTGTCTGCAGAGGTCCGGGTCAGATGCAGAAGCATATCCGCACCAAACATCAACCGCAGGCGGCCGCAGCCGTTGGGACTGGATGTTGGAGCGTTGACAACTTGACGTAGGTAGGTACATCTGCTTGCTCCCGGCTAATGTCATTCTCATGCGAGAGGATCGGAATCCTGGCTCGCTCTAGGCTCACGGAGTCCACGTACCAATACGCCCTTTTCGTCGGCTTCGGCAAATGGTTCCAGAAGCAGTGGAAATGGTTTGTTGCTGCCCAATGGCCGCAGCTTCAAGGCTCTTGAAACTGGCCCCACTTTGAGCACAGACAGGATCTGCAATGCACATTGAACGGCTCTGGGTTGACGACAGTCCACGCCTCGATCCCTGTCAACCCTGCATGGATCCAGGTTCATCGAACAACGTCCTTCATTGATGACCGGCGGAAAGCTCTGCCAACCAGAAGCGCTGCTGTACCTGTACCTCGGCCAGCGCAAAGCACTGGCGGAAGAGCTTCTTTTCGCACCGAAGCCCTGCATGGAAGAAGAAAAATTTCGCCGCTCAGACGATTCGACGGTCCTTCTCCGGGCGCTTGATTGGGGTCTGGCCGCACATTTCGCCGTACCCTGCGGTTCGCGATGAACAGGCGTTCTCGAGGCGTTCTGGCTGACTTGGCGTTCAGGCCGGGGCAGGCGCGCACTCGGCGTTCTTTGGCGCTCTTTGTGACGCCATTGTACCCGGCTCGACTTTGGTACTCGAGAGTGCACACCGCAGGTGTCGGGCCGAGGAATCGGCGCTGCCAGTGATTTGTGCATTGGCGCGAGCGGTTTCCAGGCTCGCCTTGCTTTTTATGCCATAAGCTGGTTTTTACTTTGCTCCCCGTGGCTGACAACTTGCCAGTCTCCTCGACCTCCTTTTGCTGGAGAGTCAACCGGGAGGGTGCATGACAGGTGCCTGCGGCATGGCAACACCACAACCCCACGAACGATCTCAAACACCAGAGATATACGAGAAGCAGCGCGACGCGGCCAAACTCTGGGGTCCCAGCCCACAGGACCAGGCCTGACATGCAAGGTACTGGTACCTTGAACGTCTTGGCCAGCCTGGACGCCACTGGGGGGAAGCAGTCCAGGGCTGTGTGAATCTCATAAGCATTACATGTTACAGATGGAAAGATGTGGTGAAGCTGGATCCCACCATCTGCTCTCCTAACCCCAGACGGCTACGCCTGGGCCCTGCCAGCAGTGCGCACATCATGATCGCATCATGGGTCTGTTTTGTTCGTTAACCCTGCAAACGGGCGGTTGCAAATGCAAGCTCACCATCGGCATCAACCGCGCTGCTTGTGAGTTTTCGAGCAACACGAGATTTTTTTTTTTTTGTTGAGGCGGTGCTCAAGTTGCTGTTTCCTCAAGGAAGTCGCTGTTTGTTGCTGTCAGCCTGGCACTCGGTGCTCCTGCCTCGCCTGTGGATTTAAACTTCTTGTCTTCCAAGCTCCTTCCAAGAATGGGAACGAACTTGGAAGGGAATTCACGCTAGTAAGGCCGAGCTTTCCCTACACCCAGGTGTGTCTTCCACCTCCCGATCCCCAGAGGTTTCAATCTCCATCTCCTCTCCTCGGCGATGCCCGTCAAAGCCGCCCCAGGAATGGACGCACCCATGTCTCTTGCCTCAAACCCTTGTCCTTGATCTTGAGATTGGCATCCTGCCACGAGCCACGAACCACGCACACCGGAGCGCAATCCGATCAGGCGGGCCTGCAGCCCACCGCACATCCCCATGTCGGACACATGGAAATAAAAAATCAGTACTTCGTACGGAGTACTCAGACACTCATCATCAACAGTGGCTTCAACACTTGATACTGTCCGACAGCAATCGTGGCCGTGGGCAGCGCGGGCATACGGAGAACGACACTCGAGCTTCTCAGTCGACACGCCATAGCACCAGATTCGCGAACTGGGCTGTGCGGCTGCTCGTCCATCGTGCAGACTGAGCGCCACGAGCCTTGACACGATAGTTCAGAGTCTGAGATAGACGAACGGCAGCAAAGCAGGCACTCGGGTCGCTTGAAGCCTGTCCGCAAACGGAACGCTCCGTCCTGCAACACATCGCCCGCATTTGGGGAATGCACACGGCTAGCGCCGTTCATTTCTCACCTCTCCTTCCGCCTGTTCCGCCCCTCGCCGTCATCATCCGAATCTTGGACAAGGTCTGAGAAAGCAACTTTTTTTTTCTCCGGCATTGCTCTCCCGAGCTCGACCCAACACGCCGCGTGAAGCGCATTCCTCCCTGAGGTCCGACGCCGACACCTCTGCCGGATGCTTCCTCGGGTTCTGTGCCAGGCGCAAAGACATCTCAGCCTGGCAGGTCTCCCGGTTGCAGATCTGCCCGAGTCCCTCACAGCGCGATCCGGTCCCGTGGCGCAAGGTGGCTCCCTTGTTTTGGAAAGGAGGCGGGGGTTGTCGCCGTAGATCTCTCGGCGGCCTAACTCCATCTCGATACGCCATTTTCGAGACACACCTCCCATGTCTGAGCCAAGCAACAGCCACTCTGCTCAGTACGTAACTGGCGTCCTCGGTGGTTGTGTGGAACAACGCCAATGTACTCAAGTGCTCCAGATCGGCCACGAACCTGATCCAGATATCATCCACCTCCGGTGGAATTCCTATACGCCAACAACGCCAGCGGACTACGTCCTTCTTCTGCGCGCCGTCATCGACCTGCTCTTGCTGGCGCTGGAGTTTAGGTCCTTACCCGGGCCAAGAATTGCGTCCCTGTGAGCAGCAGGTTAAACCTCGGCCGGCTACTTCCCCTTCTCCCCTTCTCCCAGGTTACCACGCCAACAACACGAGCGGCGTCGTTGCGGCGGTGCTGTATTCTCGGTCAGCGGACGATCGCGAGTGAGGAGGAAGCGTCCGGGTGTAAGTGACCAACCTTGTCGGCCCGCTCTTCAAGACGGCGGTCCCCTGTCTTGCGCAAACCCGTCGCCCAAAAACTCTTCGACCGCACGGCTCCAAGCAGGACAAACGCCCAGCACT
Organism: Chaetomiaceae sp. PF1801; assembly: GCA_023628475.1. Taxonomy (NCBI): domain Eukaryota; kingdom Fungi; phylum Ascomycota; class Sordariomycetes; order Sordariales; family Chaetomiaceae; species Chaetomiaceae sp. PF1801. The sequence continues at coordinate 71,112 of JAMAKQ010000012.1, forward strand.
GGCTATCCTGTCTCCGGATAGGGACTGGTACGCAACGGCTGATAGCTGGCACGTCCCGGCGGCACACCGAGTTATAACCCGCCCAGCATCAGCAATCATTTGGGGCAGTTCACCGAACACCGGACTGCTTGTCAGTCAAATATCGTTTCGAGTCCGACGACGGCTTTCCTCACTTCTATCAAAACTTCAATATCCGGGGTCTCCCAGTCTGCCGTCTCTGCTGTCGAGAGCGAAGTCGTCCATGCCAATCTCTGCACACAACCCTAATAACTTATCAGCAGCACTCCACGCCTCCATCACTCTCACTCAGCCTTGGTCGGCTTTCGCCAACCCCACTTTCGAGTCGCGAGGCATCTTCCTTCACTTGAGGCCGCAGAGAATTCCTTCGTCTGATCTTGCATCTCCCCATCACCCTTGGCGAACGGAGCGCACGGAACCAGGACGTTCTACGGTGCGTCATCGGCGGCAGTCTGCTACTCCGACCTGCATTCGACGTGTCAGGAGGCCGAGCTTTCGCCTCCCTCCGGCAACCGGCTGCCTTTTCGCCTTCGCAGTATTCAGGTTGGGCGCAGTCTCCATATCTGACCCGATCATCCGGAATTGCTGGGCGCGCCGAGTGTTCTCTGCAATTTCGCAACACCAGGGATTTTCAGAACTATCGATTCCGTGATCGAACCGCCGACAAATCCGGCTTCCGCGTTGCAGGCTTGCTCCAGGCATAGAGGAATCGGTGGGTGGACTGGGCGACTCTGGTCGCTGGGCCGCGCTTCGGATTAGGGGGAAGGAATGGACGACAACAGGGGCCAAAGGAGGCAAAATGAACCGCCCACCTACTCCGCTCCCAGTTCGCGGCATCACCAGTCTCTGCATGACCAGTCGCAACAACGGCGGCCCTTCCCGGGCGCCCAAGGGGAGAGGTTCAGGGCACCCCTCAGCTCATCACCATCGGGGGCTCGGGGAATGGGCGGTGCGACCGGCTACGGCGGGTATTATCAGGATACATCGGCGACGGGCTTTCCAGCAACGGCGATGCCGCAAAGCACCATGAGCTATCATCAGTCCACGGCGGACTACGGACAGCCGGATTCACGGCAGGCCCAGAGCTTTGGCGGCACGTACACACCGGCAATGATGTACAACGTTCAGCAGACGGGAGGGCCACAGAGCGCAGCCGTGTACGATGCGAGCCAGCAGTTTCCATCGCGGCAGGCTGCAGGACTGCCGATGATGGCGACGGATGTCACGGCCCCTTACTTTTCAAGCGAGCCAACCAACGCGGCGGCCACGTCGGGTCTCCAGGCGCAGACGGCATCGTCCAGCGCGCCCCAGGTATATCAGCAGCCCGGTTTGCATGGCTATTCCACAGGGAGCATGGCTGCCATTGGAGGAATCACTGCGCAAACGACGCCCGCCGCCGACGTGAGGATGGAGGAAGAATACCCCGCCGCGGGAGGGCTGGACGACGCATACGCCTCTTACCAATCCGCGCTGAAGGAGATTTTCCAGAATATACGAAGTGGCGTGCTAGCCACGGCCAGCGAGTCCCTCTTGGGCGTCTCGGACTGGCTCTTGTCGCACGTCGTGGAGCTAGGTATGTCTGGATAAGCGTGTGCTTTTCCTCTCGTCCCAAAACTCAGTTGGACTGTTGGCTGACGAGGACGTCTCTCTTCTACTTCAGGCCTCACTTCTGACGACCAAAATCTGCACGGCGACCGAATTAAGCTGTGGAATGACTTCAACCATGCCTGGCTGGCCATGCTGCAGCGTCAGAAAGAAATGATGGAGTCCGGGCAGCAACTACAGCGTCCCCAGAGTCTGATCCCGCCGGAAGGGCTGCGCAAGATGGGCAACGACCTGGTCAGGCTCTGCGATAGCATCGAGCGGCACGGGTTGGTCGATTACCAGTATGGCGTGTGGGAGGAACAGATCGTGGACAGTACGTTTCTCCTTCTTCTGCGGCGCGGTTTCATGGAAGAACAATGCTGACAGTTGGCTGCTAGTCCTGGGCGAGTGCTTGGATCTTTACAACCCTCCCAACGCACCGGGTGGCGGCGGTGAGGGGGGGTCTAACGATCACCGTCGCTAGGTCTGTCGACTTTCGTTATGGTCCTGTCGGGCCGGTCGACGTCGCGCTGGCTTTCGGATCCCGTCTGTTCATTGTTTCGACCCAAAACGACTTGTACCACCAGTTGTCTTCCTCTGCCCTGCCTCTGGTTTATTTTACTCGACATTGTTTTTTCTTCTCGAGGACTGTTTATTCCCAAAGCTTGTGCGCTCCATCAAGGAGCTGGAATGGCAGGTGATTGGGTGTTGTGCACGGCAAGGCCTTTGCTATGTTGGCCTGAGGTTCATATCAAGGGTGGAATAGAAGGCTGCTCTTTGGCGTGCTCGACGGATGGAGCTGGGAGGAGTCTCGGGGAATCACATGTCTCAGGGGCGACCGGTGGTTTCCTCCTGCTGGTTTGGAGTTCATGGGGTATAGAGCAACCTCCTTTTCTTCGCAGGTTCGGGGCCGGAGATGCAAGGGATGGACCTAGGAGTCCGATGGTGGCGGAGACAAACATACGCATTCACATCAACATTGAGCAGGAACTGGAAGCCATGGGGACGACGTCGGCGTATACCCGGAGATTTGGTCCGATTGGCGGCTATTCGACGAACGCAGCGGGGCTGTGGAAAGAGACGCGAGCATGATTGTATGTACCATGTTGTGCATGAAGGATGGAGTTCATGGAGTGGTCAAAGAATGGATAGGGCTACGCGGCATGGTGTTTTCGGTCTGGGAAAAGCAAAAGAATCAAGAAGTTGGCTGGTCTGACTGTTTCCTTCAACGGTTGTACTTTCACCTTTGTGTACCTACAAAGTCCTTTTTTCCAAACAACCCCTGGCAAGGGGGTTCGTCGGCAAACAAACACTTCGAGATTGAGTCGGCAGTGGCAATGACAATGCCTGAATAAGCAGCTGAACAAACGGCTTCTCCCCGAGTCCCGGAGCCGCGGTGTCAATCAGCTCTGCCGGGGCCGATAGGTTGGCAGATTCCCATTGCCTGTTCTTTTTTTTTGCGCTTTTTGACGCCGTCGAGCCTCGAGCATCGCCGAGGATGGATGCCGAATGGGGCACCGTCATTTAGTCTTGAATCGGCATTCAAACACACAGCTAGCCAATCAGGAGCCTGAAGCGCCGGCAGATGATGTGCGCTAACGGGTTGCTGGGTCGTGCTTTGAAATTGGTTGCAGCCAATCGGATCTCGACTTTGGCCTTTTCCTCACCGCGACCCTTGCACACCGTCGACTTTTTGGCTCCATCACAACTTTGTCATCGGCGACCTCTCTCCTCGTTCGAAGCCGCCGGCCGAGGCAAGTTGAAAGGCGATCCCCGAAGAGCGAAGACGAAGACGGCATCTCCGCCGTCACACTGCGCTCACTCCCCGCGCCATACTGCTACGTGCAAACTACCTACGGGCAAACTGTTTCGGACACAAAGGACATTGACAACTTGACAACGTGGTACCTCCCCGGAAGGGTGCATTGCGTGCAGGATCTGGACTTGACGAGGCTTGGTCCGCTGCAAGCCACAGGTGGTGGACTCGATCTTGTCAAACGCGAGATGAGAACGCATGGTGGAGCAAGCCAATCAGGATCCGGAGTCGACCACAAGACGCGCCGGCCGTTACGGCTTCCTCCGGCGAACGACAGACAAGTCCCGGAGAGCTTCCCCGTCGGTGCCGGATTCGAAAGGGTCTCACAGGAGAGAGAAAGAGACAGAGAGCCACAGAAGTTCAAGGTCATCAATGTCGTGACATCTTCATCTGACCGACTGGGACAAATTGGACCAAAAATGGGGCTGTTACACTTCATTTCTGAAGTTCAAGTACCAATTTGGACACGGCTGATCGACAACCACGCCCTCAACTCAGGGACTGGCGCCCACCTGGCGGCGGTGAAGAACACAAGACCTCATTTTCCGATCACATCGACGACGTGTCGCCAAGAACCCTCGCTTGCTGCCCGATGAATGGCGATTGAGAGATCTGCCCTGCCATTGATCTCGGCGGAACCCAGACCCGGCGCCATGGGTACATAACTACGGTCAGGTCCACCGCTCCACTCGCTTTCGATTTTGACAGCCCGGGGTGTCAGACAACCCTTGTCAGGCTGGCGTGGCCCTGATTGCAGCGGCAGGCAGGCTGAGCAGCTGGCCTTGCCAGTTTCGCGGACTTCACCGACGGATCCAACAAAGCCCGTGGAACCGCCGTGGATTGCAGCGTCGACCCCCAGTTTTCAAGGCTCATTCTCATGGGTGTTGGAAACCTTGTCCAGCTGAGATTCCGGCGCAAGAGCTGGGCCGCCCGGAGTGCGTTGGTTGAAGGTTCCGGGAGTGGTGCCTCAGATCGCAACTTCACTGAACAGCATATTTGAAGAAATCACCCAGCAAACCACTGTGGCAGATTGTCGGCGACCTTATCAAAACCACGGGACTTCCTGAAGACCGGGACCTTGCAGGAGTCCTCGACAGACCCCAAAAATAGCTATGATGGAACAGGACAGTCCAGTCACATTCATCGAAACTCGCTTTCAAGGTGCCAGGCTAAGGTAGGCACTATAAAACAGCCACAACTGGAGATATTGTTGGAGTCAATTCAAGGCCGAGTTTGTACTTGTACTGGGCGTGGTTCTCCCAGGCACACTCCATGCTCGTTTCCTCCTTGTTCCTCTTCTTCTTTCTCTTCCTCTTCAGGACTACATTCTTCAGGACTACATAAACCTCTACCCAAGTAGATCTGGGGCCGCAGACAGACCGGAGTTGATACAGGGGCTTGTTGTTAGAGTGAGATACAATGCATGTAGAGCACACCTGCAGCGTTAAGAAGGGTATTAAGCTTTCTAAACTTCCAGTGGCCCGAAAGAAAACGGAACTAGTTGGCAGAGCTGCAGTGAGCAGACCGACGCCCACAGACACCATCGTTTCCCGATACCACCATGTACAAGCCTGGGGCTAATCACCTCTCCTCAGCCCCCACCCTCGCCCTGGGCAACAACTTCTTCTCCTTGGAGGCAATCTTCTTCCTCCGCCTCTCAATAACCTTATCCACCTGCTTCTTCTTCAGCCCCTGGAACTGCTCGACCAGCACCCTCTTCTTCTGCTCGGACCGCTTCAGGTAGAAGGGCGTCTTGCCCTGCTTCACTAGCTCCTTCTCGCGCTTGCGGTGCTCCTCGAGCACGGCCCGCTCCCGGTCCTTGCGCTCCTGCGCCTTCTTGCGGCTCTCCATCGACGTCAGCGCCCGCTGCAGCTTCTCCTTGGCCGCGGGGTCCTTGGTCTTCTTGATGGCCTCGCGCAGCTGCTGCATCTCGGACTCGCGGTACTCGTCCAGGAAGGAGTACGCCTTGCGCGCCTTGATCTCGTCGATCTTGCTGCCGCCGGCGGTGGCGCTGGTGGCCGAGGCGCCGGGGCCGAGCGGCATGAAGCGCGGATCGCGCGGTTGGGGTTTCTTGATCTCGGCTGTGACGGTCAGGAAGTCGCGCTTGCGGGAGACGGGCTTTTTGCTCGTCATCTCGACGGGGGCGTGTTTGTTGCTGCGCTTCTCGGGCTTCTTGGTCGAGCCGAGCTTGGTTGGGTGACCGTATCCCTCGTCCTCTTTGTCCTTTGCCTCATCGTCGTCGCCTTTCCGTTTCGAGGAGGAGCTCATGGCCGCTTGGGCTTTGGCCAGGGCACCGAAAGACAGCTGTGACGCGTCGATGTGAGGGGTCTCGTCATCCTCGTCCTCCTCCTCTTCCTCCTCTGCAGAGCCTGATTCCGCATCTGAATCATCCTGTACAACTGTTAGCAAATTCTTGATATCATTGAGAGTGCTCTCGGGCTCACCTCATCGCTGCCACTCCCCGACCCATCTTCACTCCGGTCCTCATCCTCCTCGTCATCTGAGCCAATGGACCCGGCGCTCTCTTCGCTGGGCGCGTCGCTCGCGTCATCCTCAATGTCTGATTCAGGCTCCGGCTCATATCTCGGCCTCACTCTCCGCTGCAGCAGACTCGCAGGTGGCATTTTCCGCTTGACTGACGACATTGCGAGATCCAGTATCGGGATTGTGCAAATAGGAGTTGAAAGCTTTGCAGTCGAGTTGCTTTTTTGAAGATTGTAACACAGGTGTAAGCTCTGATTCAACGGTATCCGGTCCTGTCTTGTAGTGGTGCTCTGAGACTCTCGAAGCGTATGAATCTGGATGAGGATGAAATCGGAAAATCCTTGAAGCTGTTTTGCAAGCAGGGGAACAAGGTTGCACTAACGGGACTCCCGCCAAGGGAAGCGAGGAATCGTTAGCGAAGCTCTGCCCCACTTTTCCGTATTTCCATGTCAAAGACAGCCTCGGACAGCACAGCTGTCACAGAGAGCAATAGAGGCCAAAACTGAATCATGAACTCAGTTTTTTAATAGAGCGATTAATAAGTGCCCTATCAATCCATCCATCGTGTTGACCTTCTCACAAGCAGCACACAATGAAAATACCTCACTCACCAACTCACAAGCTGTTTCATTCACACTCAGTCTACCACCCTTAACCCTCGCAACACCACCATCACTTAAACCACTCTAAGCGGTATACCCAGGTCGATTGGCTTTTCGGAAAGACCACTATGTTCCCCCAAGTCCTACGCTTTACGTCCAAACCTAACCACCTTCCCTTTTCCCCAACCCCTTAGCACCTCCAACCCTTCTATCAAGACGGTTCAGTCCAGTTGACCACATCCAACACCTGTCCCGCCGTAGGGTGCGTATACCCTATCCTGAGACGCAACCGCAGAGGCTATCAAGGGAGTCAGCACACATACTCAACAATGACCCATAAGAAAGTTATAACTTACCCCCTTGCACCCAGCAACCCTCATCATCTGCGTCGCCTCGGCACCCACCCCAATCTCGGTCGACGAGATGCTCAGCAGCTGCAGCTTCTGTGTCTTGGGCACGGCCGCCTGCAGCCCGACCTCGGACAGGGCGTCGCCCGCGCCCGTGTTCCGGAACCGTGCGATGGCCTGGATCGTGCCCTCGGCGTTGCGCTGCGTCTGGATCGTCACGTTGAGACCGTTGTTGTCGTAGCAGGGGTGGGCCGGGGGTGCAGCGGCGGCAACAGGGATGGCTGCTGCCACTGGCGGAGGCGGCGAGGTTGTGGTGGCGGAGAAGAGGTCGGCGCTTGGCGGAGCGTGGGCCGCGGCGCTCTGGGCTGGGGATGGCGTGGAGATGGGGCCCTGAGAGAACAGGTCCATGATGGAGGCGACGTTGGACTGGGCGGGAGGAGGCGAGGCGGTGGCGGGAGGGGGTGAGCTGGTACTGCCGAGTATGTCGGCGAGCAGGTCGGCATTCCCGCTGCCGTTGACCGGCGCCGGCGCGGGAGCGCTGCTGTCGCCCATGAGGTCGAAGAGCAGGTCCTCTTCCTTCGGCTTCATGGCTTTGGATTTCCGGTTCGCTGCCTTGGTGGTCTTCTTGGCCGCCTCTCCTAGCACACGCGACTCCTCCTTGATCTGGGGCGGCGGCATCTTCTCCAAGACGCCTCGCCGGATCTGGTCGTACGAAAAGAGGTTGCCGAACTCGACGGCACGCTGCTGGACTTCAACGTCCAGACTCGTCTGGTGGTTTTGGAGGATGCGGCGAATCCGCTCAATCTGGGCGGCGTCGGATAGCCTGGTGGTAAGCTTCACCAGCGCTGTGATAAGGTACTCAGTGGTGACCTGGGTGGCGTAGCTGCTGTTCAGAATCGTCGAGAACAGGTCCACAATCTCATGCTCCTTGACCTCCGTGACAAGCTCCTCCTCCTCGTACTGGCCACCCCTGAGGAGGGCTTCCCCATACTCGCCAATGCACCACGCGCCTGCCTGTGTCAAGCTTTCCTGGGTGATATCCTTCTTGAGGTTCGCGTACAGTTTTTGTACCGCGTATGTTTGCAATTCGGGAGTGGTGGCGATAAGGCGGACAAAAGATGACAGGATGGGCTCCTTGACGTAGTTGCCAGCCAGCGTGACGACCCGCAGCATGGTGTCGAAGTGCCACCGCTTGTTGGGAGCATAGCGGTCCGCGGCAATGCCGATCTGGCTGGTCATGGTCGGCTTAAACTCGTTATCGGCCACCTCGAGGAACGCCAGCAGCTCGCGAATCAAAACTCGGACGTTACTCTCGTTGATAAGCGTGAAGCTCAGATCCAGGGCTCTCCTCCTGATGCTGATGTCGGGATCCCGCAGACACTCCAAAATCGTATTCCGGTGTCTTTGCACGGCATTGGTGTCAATGGCCACGACCTTGACGAGCGTGTTCAGGGCGACGTAGCGGATGTTGTTGTCCTTGTTGGTCAGGAACTTGCCCAGGATATTGACACCCAACACGCGCAGACCAGCGTCCGCCTCGATGTCGAGGATGGTCCGCACCGCTTCGTAGAGAATCGAGTTTCCGACGTTCTTAGACGAGTCGGTGTTGGTGGCGACCTGTGCCAGAATGTCGTTGATCTGCTCGGTGACCTGGGCATCGCCGCGGGCCAGGACGCGCAGCAGCCGAAGAATCTTGACCTGCAAGAAGGGGTCTGTGATTCCAGTGACATCGTGCTCTGGCGCGTACCCAGACGAGGCCAAGCCCTTGAGTGTCCTCACGAGCACGGGCACAAACTGTTTAAACTTGTCCACGATGCCTTCCTCTCCACCCTCAGCCTCGTCGGCCTCGCAAAGGCTGGTCACCAGAGTAAGGCCGCACAGAAGCACCCCGTGGTTCCTGTCCGACAGTAGTTGTGCCGCCTTCTCGATGAAGTGCTCCTGCAGGTCCGGTACCTTTCTGCATATCCGCATCGCGCAGAGAGCTGCTTTCCGCCGAATGTAGGGGTTCGCGGTCGATATCAGGCTCTCGATCTCGGAAAAGAGGTCTCTAGACATCTCGACGGAGGCGATGTTGCCGAGGGTGCAGAGGGCGAGGCCGACGACATACTGATTCGAGTGTGACAGGTCACTAACAGGAAGACATTAGCAATCCGCCAGTCCCACGCATCGGGGTCTATTTCCAGTCGCGCACTTTTTGAGAGAGTTGGTAACCAGAGTCAGAACCTCTTGGTTCTCGTCCAGCAGCAAGCTCGTCGCAAGGTGGCCTAACCGCTTGTCGGCGAAGCGGGGCGAGGCGAGAAGCTTCAGGCACTCGATCTGGCCGAAATGGGTCCGCTCGCCGAGGGTAAAGAGATAGAGAAGTTTGGCGACATTGTTCCGCCTGGGAAGCAGTCGATCAGCATGCGCACACCCTCCGGGGTTGCCTGGCCCGCCCGCAAGTACCTGACGCTGTGGTCTGCGCTCTCCTCCCTGAAGCTCGCCCGGATGGCTGCACTCTCCTTCTGGATAACGGCTCTCTCGTCGGCGATGGTCTTGGCAGCGCGCACGTTGCGGATGAACTGCTTGACTGTAGAATCGGCGGGAGGTCAGCTGCTGGGCTTGGTTCTCTGCGACGGAGTCGGTGAGCAGTGGCACTCACGGGAGCTCATGATAGAATGGTACTGGGCCCGCTATGGGGCCGGGAGGCGAGTTATGTCCAGATTTGAGGGCGAGCGCCGCGAGAAGGGCTGGTAGTCGAATTGTTCAGTCGTTGAGGTCGGCCCGCATCACGAACCCCCAAGACGATCGCTTGCCATGTGGCATGGTCCCTCTCCTGGATGGCAGCCAGCTGAGACCAACTGGCAGATTTGGAGCGCCAGCTCCATGCCTCAGGCAGAACGCTTGGGGGTGAAAGTGGGGTCTTCTTGGCATTCATCAAGCCATCATCTCCTTCCAAGTTCTCTAACTTCTCTCTCTTTCTCGTTTGTTTCTTATTTCAGGTTCTCCTTTGAACGAACTATATCCTTCAAATTATGCTTGCATCACCCCGGCCTGCTTAAAAAATACACATTCCAAAACTGCTAGGCCCTAGGAAGTCCTTTGGTTGAAGCCAAGGCTCGGAACCGTTCAGTTCGAACTAGTTCGAACTGAAACAGTTCAGGCCCAGTTCAGTTCAGTTTGGCCACTCTGGCAGCCAGTTCGGCGGCCCGAACTGAACAGTTGAACTGCAGTCAACTGCCAAGAGCCCCTATTACCAAGTATAGTTTAGCGACCTAGTTGCTGGGGGTGTTTTAGAAGATGTAGGTGGAAATAAGGGGTTAAGTGTGGCTAGGGTTAGGATAATAGTGAACTGAACCTGAACTAGTTCGAACTGACAGTTCGCAGTTCAGTTCAGTCAGAGCCTTGGGTGGGACAGTTCAGTTCAGTTTGGACCCTCGAACTGAACTGAGTTGAACGGTTCCGAGCGCTGGTTGAAGCCATGCCCGACTCTCCAAGAGCGGAGTTCCAGCAACCCGCTCTCCTCTTCTTTCTCAGGCGAGAGTTGTGAAACGAACCTCTGGCGGCCCGGGAGGTAACCCGAGACTGGTGATGTGGTTGGCAGCACGATGTCTCGACTCAAAACTCAAAGAACTGGTTTCTGTCACTTGCACAAGTTTGAGAATCTTTCCAATCACAGCATCCGAAGTCGTCTTGATAGAACCAGACGCGGTTCCCTGCGCTGGGGATTGGCTTGATTCTCGTCATACATGATACAAGTGCCCTTGAACTTGGGAGGAGAGCGAGGCTAACAACTTGGCTGATGGCATGATTGATTAGGTAAAGCTCGGGAAGTAGGAGAGGAACTCCGTTGTCTTGATAACATCGACACAACATCCCGTCTCAGGTAAGGTAATTCTGACATGCATACACACCTCTACTGGCGACGCAGAGATGGGGTAAGAATATAGATGCAACGTACCCTCACTGTTACAATGCTATGACCTTCGCCATGTCCGGCTTGTCATTCAATCTCCTAGGTCCCTTCTCCCAGGAGGTTGTTGCGACCTACATTGAGGCAGTGTATGCATCTGCGCTGCAGCGGCTCAGCCCTGCCCAAGTTACATACAACACATCTCTGGCCTGCAGCCAAGCACTTCTCATCCCTATAGGGCTGCAGAAAGAGGGAAAGTCATACCGGTGCACACGGGGAAAAGGTCCGATAGATCAAAACGGCAGTTGATGTGCTGCAAAAGGGTACCGCTAGTCGAGCACTGCCACAATCCACCTGCAGGGCCGGCCCCATGGACCCCAGGTTCCAGACAGCTGGGCCGCTAGGTCCGATCCGAAAATGACGTCCCGCGACCTCCCGGTAAACCGTGCAAGAGAAAATCACAGGTTTCGCGGTGGGACTGGTGGTTGTATTGCAAGAGTGCGGAAAGGGGGTTGTGAGCGGTATGCCGTCTGTGACTACCTACATCTCACTCCGAAACATGGCTTCCATTATCATCCAAACTACCAGGTAATAAAAGTGGAAAGCAACGCAGCCTTGCACTTGGTCATTTCGTCTAGGGGTGTATGTGCCAATCGCCTGTCCAGGACGGGGAAGGGATTGCTCCAGGCAGTGAGGTGGGAAACATGGAAAGGAATTCCTTGCGTCTTGATATCAACCCCACCCGCGAAAAGCCCCTGAAAGCCACCCAGAATCCCATCCAGAACGAAGAAGAGGCAGATCCGAGAGGGGGCGCATTGATTCGTGGAGAGCGTGAGGACCGGGGCGTTGGAGAGGAGTCGTTTACTTCTGCATCATGAGCTGGACGAACTCGTTGTCTACCACATAGTTAGTGGCGGGTGCTCATGGCGTGTGTCCAGTATGATAACCTACAATCGATACGCCCGTCACCGTCCTGGTCGGCCTCGCGAATCATCTCGTCGACCTCGTCGTCAGTCAGCTTCTCGCCGATCGAGGTCATGACGTGCCGCAGCTCGGCGGCCGAGATGAAGCCGTTGTTGTCGCGGTCGAAGACCTTTATTGCAATTGGTCAGTCCAGGCCGAGCATCGCATTATCCAGGGCAAACGTACCTTGAATGCCTCGCGGATCTCCTCCTCCGAATCAGTGTCCTTCATCTTCCTCGCCATCATCGTGAGGAACTCTGCCGGCCGTCAGCAACCAGTCGCACCCACAATCTGCCTCGGAACGACGTCCATACCAGGGAAGTCAATGGTGCCATTGTTGTCGGCGTCGACCTCGTTGATCATGTCCTGCAGCTCCGACTCGGAAGGGTTCTGGCCGAGCGAGCGCATGACAGTGCCCAGCTCCTTGGTTGTGATTTGTCCTAGTCGCAGTTTTAGCATCCTTCCACATAGCATCCCTTCGCATCACTGGCGTCGACAGCCATGGGGTGTTGTCGTGGGTTGCAGGGCGAGCCTGGTGCGAGCGGGGTCGGAAGCTGGGAAAATCGGGCAAACTAACCATCACCGTCCTTGTCCTATCGAGGGGTCAGCACGCGCGGGCGCAGCAGGCAGATAGGGGGTGGAATCCATCACTCACGAAGAGGGAGAAGGCCTCCTTAAACTCAGAGACCTGCTCTTCGGTAAGGGAGTCCGCCTGTTGTTAAGGGTATCGTCAGCTCGTCGTGTCCTGACCATGATGTATGCAGCCCGATCTGCCCTCCGGCGACGGGCCGACTGTCCATGTGAATCGCGAGCTCTGGGACTGACCATTTTGATGGGTAGGGTTTGCGAGTCTGTATAGAGAAAGAAAGTTCAATCGAGTCGTTGCGAATCTTCGCAAACACGTCGGAGCTGTGGGTTGGGCAGCGGAGTTGTTGGACTGGGTTGTGGTGTTGATGAATGAGACGACGCAACCTGGAGATTTCAAGAAGGGGATGCGGGGCGCCGTCCTCCAAAAAAGAGGGCCTGGGCGGGGCGGCTGTTGCAGGGGCTGGCACTGCTGGTCAGGGTGCGCACTGCGCACTGCGCAGCAGCCGTCTCCCTGGCGCGGACCTGGCCCGAAGCCCAAGTCATTTCTGATTGGCCCCACATCTCTGCGCCCCACAGCTGCGCGCAGTTGTCAGACGCCTCGCAGCTGGCCGCGGCATGTGCTGCACTTGGCATTGGGAATGGTGTCCTGCTTCGTCATCGTCTTCCATTCGAGCTGAAACCGAAGAGTCCCGCGGCGCCCGGAGCTACGCAGACAGCTGGCGCATTTGCAGGAGCAATTTACAATGTGATGCCGCCTCCGCCGGGCCTCTGCCAGCAAGTTACAAGACGGCTCGATCTCTCCTACATTAGCTTCGGAGACGGATTGAGGGGGTCGTGATCCCCTTCCGCCGTCCGCCATGTGGCGAGACCGGACGAATCTGTAAGGACGCCGAGTGCTACCATAAGTGCACCGAACGGAGGGCTGACTCTGGCAACAGCTACATCTCGTACCGGCAGTCCTACGCCCACCACCCGACACAGCGCAACCGCTATGGACCATCGAGCGCGGGCGACCGCTTCGGCGGCAGCGGAGCGAGCACGGGGGTGCTGTTTGCTGCGGACGAGGACCGACGGGGACTTTTGTCTTCCGGTGCCTACGACGTGGATGACGGCGATGCGGTGATCGAAATGGACCTACTGCCCCCGCGCTGGGCCGACGTGTCAGACGAGGTGACGGAGCTGTTGGCCGACATTGCGAGCAAGAGCCAGAAGCTAGAACGGCTTCATCAGAAACATGTCTTGCCGGGATTCAACGACGAGGAAACCAAGAAGGCCGAGGAGGGCGAGATCGAACGGTTGACGCAGGAGATTACCCGGGGGTTCCACGAGTGCCGCGGCTGCATCCTACGCATTGAGCAGATGGTGCGCGAGGGCAAGGCGAACGGTCAGATGAGCCGCGCAGAGGAGGTTATGGCGCAGAACATCAGGGTCAACCTCGCGGCGAGGATCCAGGAGGCAAGCGCAGGGTTCCGCAAGAAGCAGAGCGCGTACCTCAAGAGTAAGATCACTTGTGTAGGGCGCCGGACCCAGCAGGATGCTGACAATGCTTGCAGAACTCCGGGGCATGGCTGGACTCGCCAGTCCGATAGAACGCGGCTCCACTCCTTTGGCGAGCGGCAGCTACAGTGACCCGTCACTCCTCGAGTCCGACGCGGACCGGACTTACTCGCAGGCAGCGCTCCAAGCGCCAACTCATCAGAAGCTCCTCCAATCTAACGACGCCATCATATCGCAACGCGAGAAAGAAATCGAGGAGATTGCCCAGGGCATCATTGAGCTTGCAGACCTCTTCCGCGAAATGCAGACCATGGTCATCGACCAAGGGACGATGCTCGACCGGATCGACTACAACGTGGAACGCATGGCCACGGACGTGAAGGCGGCTGAGAAGGAGCTTAAAACAGCCGAAGGGTATCAGAAGAAGACGACGAAGCGGAAGATCATCTTCCTGCTGCTACTGATCATTGCCGGCCTGATAATATTACTCGTCATCAAACCCAAGAAGCACCACCGGCCGACGGACGACGAGAGCTAACAGCGCCCTGTTGGAGAGAGTGTCAGCCAAATTAACAGCCACTCGGCTTCGAGCATTGCGGGCGCAATGCAGGGAATGCCGGCGCATGTACGAATATATTCCATAGATAGGAGCGGCGCTACTGGGATGCTTTTGGGTTCGTTGCTGATGGATGGCGAGGGGTGTTGGTGTCCGAGTCTCTTTGTATAATACCTTAGTTCTTGGGTCACTACGATATCAACTTGAAGTAGTCGACTTGATGAGCCTCGGCCCCTCGGCGCCGGTGATGTTTTGCGTGAATGTTATCTGAGATTCAACCTTTTCGATCCGACTTGGAATAACCAGAATACGAGCCATCGCTCTGCCTTTCATGGCCTCCCAGTTCTTACCTAGACCACTACTTTTCTTTTTTTTCTTTTCCTGGCTCTCGTTGGGCTCACATGCTGGCAGCTCCTCACTTGAAGTGGTGCAAACAATGAAGCGAACCTACCTGAACCAGGGTTGAAGCTCCGACAGCTCTTGGCATCACCACACAAAACCCTTGCCGAGCCAACCCTGAGCATTGACCAATTCCGGCCTTGGTCCACTCGTCATGAAGCGACAACTCCCGGAACTCACCTTGCAAGCATCACACATCACCACCACCTCGGTCTTCCCCAGCACCAGCACCATCTCCGACCGCAACACCAAACTCCACTCTCTCAAAATGGGGTAAGCAGCGATCTCAGGATTATCAGCCACGGCACCTGTCGACGACAACAAGCAATTGCCGTCCCGCAATGGCCGCCCAGAAAGCGTTGGGAGGGGATTTACCGCAATCGTACGATGCAGAGCACAACGCTGACAGAGGCACTTTCTCTCGCCACACACAGTCTCGTCGACGCGAAGAACAAGGTGCCCGAGTACCAGCGGGTGTACCAGCATGCCTACAAGGCGCACACGCGCATCTGGAGGATCGTGAGTCCTCCCGTTTCTGGGGCGAAAATGGCAAGAGGGGGAGGAGGCGGATTGATCGGAGGATGGGGATGAGCTGGGGCAGGCGGACGGAGGGAGTGCCATTGAGAGAAACCAGACAACGGCTGACGGAATGGCCGCGCGCCAACAAACACAGAACCCTCGCAGCGCCCTGCTGCTGACTCCGTACAACATCCTCCTGTGGGGCACCACCGCCGGTATGTTTCCAACGACCCCTATGACGGGTGGCATTGAGGGGATACGGATTGCTGATGATATGTCCGCAGCTACCATGTACGCCATGGGCCGCCGGATCTTCGGCCACAACACCTGGTTCAGCGACTAAGCTCGTCTCTGGTGTTGGGGGGGATGGATATAGAGGGCGTGCCTTGTATATGTAGAGCATGGGAGAATAGAGCGGGAACGGAGTCCGCCGGGGCTGTCTATGACGAGTGGAAGAATACGAGGTCTCTCTGGCCGGTGTTTTCCTATGTGTGAATGCAGTGGAAGGTCAGAAATGGCATGAAACCGTGATACTCCCATTTCTCTCTGGCGCCTGCACTGCTAAATCCCGAGTCCCTGTGCCTGCAACCCCCTTTCTAAAAGTGCATTAAGTGTGGGAATGATGATTATCATTGTCGTGGTTAATAGCCTCAGTGCCGTGGGTCCAAAGGCCGCTGGCCTGTCTCTCCAGCCCACCATTGCAGGCCGGGTACCTCTAGTACCCCTCAGCCCCGGGCGCCTTCTCGTCCTTGCGGAGGCTCATGAGCAGCTCGCGGAACCGCTCCTTGCCCGAGCCGGCCGCGCCGCCCTTGGCGCCCTTCCCGCTGACATCGACCAGCTTCGCAATGCGCTCCCAGCTCGTCCCGCCCGAAGTGGTTTCCTCCCGGCTGGCCAGGAACTGCTCGGCCTCCCTGCGAGTTTGCGCAATCATCTTCTCCTTCTTGTTGTTGTAGTTCTCATAGAAGTCGTCAATGTTTTGCTGCGCTTCCTGGATCGTCTCGGCCCGCTGCTGCGCGAACTGCTCCGCCCGCTTCGCAATCTGGGCGTCCCGCCTCTCGCGCCACGCCTTAATCACCTCGGGCTCCTCCTCCTCCTCGGCGCGGGCCTGGTAGCCAGAGTTGTATGTGACCGAGGGGCCTGTGATGGTACCGCCGGGTGCGATGGCCTACAGTTCGCAAGGTTAGTTTTAAGCGAGATCGCTAGCGGCGAAATCTATCGTACCTCGTTGGGGCTGGTAAGGTCTGGGAACTGAGACTCGAACGCAGCGTTGGCGCCCGGCGAACTAATGCCACCGCCTCCTAGCAGGTCATTGTCGTCCTCGTCGAAGCCGGCATCTTCGACCGTCGCGAACTGGTTCGCATCGTCGCCGAGAATCGCCTTCTCCCGCTCCAAGAAGTTGCTCGTAGACGGTACGTCTGATGTGTCCCGAACATCGGTCTGGGCTACACAGAAGTCAGAAGCGATATCCTCGAATTGGAGCCGCGCGCAACTTACCACCCGAATCGAAGTCCTCCAGCGAAGGGAATCGGTCAGCCATGTTGGCGATCAAGATGAGTTATTGTCTGGTGGATGTAGAGCTCGTTGAGAAAAGCTAGCAGATGAAAGGCTCTGAAGTCGTGACGCGCGGCCGTCAAGAAATCCGAAAAGGTGCTTTTGAATGGTTGCAGTGTGCCAGGTAAGGCAAGTTGCTGGCCTGCGCTGCCCCTGGGGATAAGATATGGAAGGTATTGCAGTACCGGGGTGTTTGTGCTACCGCATTCAACTACCCGTTCCGGCTAGAACTAAAACGGTGATTTGATGCTACTGGAGACAGTGGAGAGCTCCAAATCCAAGCTCCTGCTTTGCAACAGCCTTCCGCTTTCCACTTTCCCTTCCGTTTCCAAACAAACTGTCCACGCATCGCGCTGCTGTGCCCGCTGTTCAGTAGTTCACGCCAGACTGGCATTCTAGAAGCGAAAGCACTCTCTGAAGTACTGAGATACCGGATTTGTTCTGTCCACGTTGGCCCAACGCTGCAAACATAAGCTTGCGGAGAGGCCGACGAGGCTCGGTCAACTGTCCTGTTATCCAGGAATCCAGTCTGGGATCGTAATTGAGTGAGCTTCTGATTGCAAGGCTGCAACATAAACACAATCAAGCAACCACGCCCACCCCAGCCTTTGCATCTCAGCAGACCGCCAGCCAGTTCGCCATAGACAGACAGCTTTCTCTGCCGGATATATTCTGCCAGCTGCATATACCGTTTCCGGCCGTTCGCTTCACCTCAACCCATCCACCATGGCCTATACAGACGATGCCGTGCTCTCGAAGCTGTCGGCTCTGAACGAGAGCCACGAGAGCATTGCCACGACCGCCCAATGGATTATGTTCCACCGGTAAGGGACTGGGTCAATATGTGATGTTGTTTGTTTGTCTGTCGCTAACCTTGTCGATGCAGGCGGCATGCATCTCAGACGGTCCACCTCTGGCTGACCAAATTGAAAGACCTTCCCAGCGCGAAACGGCTGAACATGATTTACCTCGCCAATGGTTAGTATCGATGGTGGAAACGGCTTCTCGATGCCACTGCTAACCGTTCAACAGAAGTCACGCAACAGTCCAAGGCCCGGCACAAGGAGGACTTCTTAAATGCGTTCTCACCCTTCATTGCCGATGCCACGGCGGTGGCATACAAAGGCGCTCCCGTCGACGTCCAGGGCAAATTGCGAAGGGTTGTTGATGTGTGGAGGGAGCGGAGCATCTTTGACAAGGAGGTCCTTCAGGATCTAGATGCGAGACTGGCCGGTAAGTCCTCGCACACGCTAGCCGATATTGCCTTTCTGGACCTCAGTTAACGCTGTCCGGCAGAGATCGATCGGACGCGTCCTGCAGCCAATGTCGGCGGTTTCGGCAGTCATGCGTTCAGCTCCTCGGGACCTGCGATCCCTCCCGAGCTCATTCCCTTGGTTGCGCCGCAGCAGGCTGTTGCTAAGGCACTTCCACCAATGAAGAATTCACTCAGCGCTGCGAACACCGACTATGAAAAGCTAGCCGATCCGGCAACTGCCAGCGCGCCGCTCCCGGTTCAGGCTGCGCGGCTCAATGGGCTGCTTAAGACATTGGCAAATGCCGAGGGAGCCGTCACCCAGTGCATCCGAGCACGCAAGGACCTGATCAAGGAGCTGGAGAAGATTCTTGCAACCAACCGGGAAGCCCTCGATGCCGACGAGAAGCAGATGATGGAGCTGAGTGGCCGCCGAACTGAGATTGAGCAGAAGAGGCAGGCAGTCGAGATGGCTATCATCTGTGGTCTCTCTGCGACAAGCGAGGAGCAGCCGATCCCAGGTCACACCTCCGGCAGCCCCGTCCCTGAGCCTGACCGCCCGCAGGTCGAAGCCCTCACGCCGCCTCACGTCCAGGACCACGGCGATGATTTCTATGGCCACTCGTCAACCGGCCAGCAGGGTCAAAACGGTCAGGCACAATCTGTCCCATTTCATGGCGCACCTGCTCCTGCAAACACCCAACCTGCGTTTCCCAGCTCCGCCCCGGATCTGGAGATGCTCTCGAACGTCGCGTCGCAATACCAGGCTGTGCCGCTGAATGGAAGTAAGAAGCGCAAGATTGAGGCAGGGGATGAGTTCCCTGACCTGGGCGGCGAAGACGGGATTGATGCTGATGTGAAGGAGATGCTGAGGAAGGATAGTCAGGGGTAGAGACCTCGACCTGGGATATTGGCATCATGGAGGAGCATCAACGGTTCCTGCGCCGAAGACACTAATGCGTCTGGTATTTTTATTCTTGGGACTGTTTTGGTCTGGTTAAACTGCGCGCAGTTCTGATTCTCTGCAGCAAGGATTGGAGGCATTCATTGCTCATTGTGCTCAAGAGGAGGAGTATGGTTGGAATTGCTGAGCGTCTGCACGCATCAAGAGGCCAACTGTGTTGTAGATGGAGGACAGTGAGTTTTTACGAATTGAGTGTGTTTGGAGTTTTTTCCTGTTGAGATGCCTCTTTTCGGAGCCCCTTTTTAGGAGCCCCTTTTTATGATGTTCCCGGAGGTCAAGCTCTGGGTCACGAAGCCGGAGCTCGATGTGGGTGATGTCACAAGCCGCCAAGGCCATGGGATGCGGGTCGGCGGTTGCGGCATGACGAAATCCGAGAAATTGGTGGGCGAGGGACCCGCTTTGGCCGGAGCTCCCGGTGGCAGGGCCCTGGATCGGCCCGGCGATTTTTCTCTCATGCGCTTGTTCCGATCCCTTCCTCCGCGTTGCGACGACAACCTCCGAACTTTATGGGCATGACCTGCGGAACAACCGGCCTTCACCACCACAAGCACGACATGACAGTGCGGCGACCATCTCGCATCCCGAAGTAGCAAGCAAAAAAATCAAACGGGTTTGCGACAGCGCGACAAGAAGCGCGCAAAATCACCATGGTTTCGGGGGCAGCAGCCGTGGCCTTGCGCCGCGCCGCGCTGCTCCCGCAGCGCACCCTTGGCGTCGGTCTCGTCGCTGGCTCCGTCGTCGCCGGCACGCCCTCGGCAGCGGCGACGGGTGCCTCTCCTCTCCTCCCCGTCGCCATCACCATCTCCGGCGGACCGACCGCCCGCCTCTTCTCTTCCGGCTCCGGGGGCTGGAAGACCCCGACAACATCCCGGACGCCCGCGTCCACCACCCCGACCGCCCCCGCCCACCGTTTCTCTCCCGGCGCCCGGCAATGGCTGGGACAGCTCCAATGGGCGTCCCCGGTCAGCGCCCTCCGGCGGCTCTCGATGACGCGGCCGATGCTCCAGCAGAAGAAGGAGGAGCCGAAGGAGATCGTGCCCGGCAACAAGGAGAACGCCGCGCTGGAGGCGAAGAAGGAGGAGGAGGAAGCAGACCAGCACCTCCAAGCACACGGGTTCCAGCGGAGTGCGAAGGCAGCAAAAGCTGCCCACGTCAACATGAGCGCACGGCTCTCTAAGGAAGGCGTCGGTGCCAAGGGCAAGCCCGGCCTGTCGGAAGTGTGGCGGCTCGTTAAGATTGCGCGTCCCGAGGTCAGGTGGCTGGCTGCTGCCTTTGTGCTGCTGCTCATCTCGTCCGCCGTCACCATGTCGATCCCCTTCTCCGTCGGCAGGATCATGGACCTCTCCACCAAGGGTCCCGTCGACGAGGTGCAGATCTTCGGTTTTACTCTGCGGCAGTTCTTTTACGGTCTTGCTGCGGTGCTTACCCTGGGCGCGACTGCTAACTTCGGGAGGATCATCCTGCTGCGCATCGTGGGCGAGCGCGTGGTCGCGAGGCTGCGCACCCAGCTGTACCGCCGCACCTATGTGCAAGACGCCGAGTTCTTTGACGCCAACCGGGTCGGCGACCTGATCTCGCGGCTGAGCTCCGATACCGTTATTGTCGGCAAGAGCATCACGCAGAACATGTCGGACGGTCTGCGGTCGCTGGTTAGCGGCGCTGCTGGGTTCGTCATGATGGCCTGGATGAGCCCCAAGCTGACCTCCATCATCTTCGTCATGGTTCCACCCATCGCCATCGGCGCGGTCCTCTATGGGCGCAGCATCCGCCAACTCAGCCGGCAGATTCAGAAGAACCTGGGCACCATGGTCAAGATTGCCGAAGAGCGCCTCGGGAACGTCAAGACGAGCCAGGCGTTTGCCGGCGAGGTGCAGGAGATTCACCGATACAACAAGCAAGTCAGAAAGATTTTTGCCCTGGGCAGGAGGGAATCGCTCGTCTCGGGCACCTTCTTTGCGTCGACCAGCTGGGCGGGCAACATGACCATCCTGGCCATGCTGATCGTCGGAGGCAACCTCGTCCGCTCGGGCACCATGTCGCTCGGCGACCTGACCTCGTTCATGATGTACACGGCGTTCGCGGGTTCGAGTCTCTTTGGACTTAGCGGGTTCTACTCGGAGCTCATGAAGGGCGTTGGAGCGGCCAGCCGCCTCTTTGAACTTCAGGACCGCAAGCCGACTATCCACCAGACCGTGGGTATGAAGGTCACGTCCGCCCAGGGCCCGATCAAGTTCTCCAACGTCACATTCGCCTATCCCACCCGACCGGCCGTCACTATCTTCAACGGCCTCGACTTTGAGATCCCGTCTGGCAGCAACGTCTGCATCGTCGGCCCCTCAGGAGGCGGCAAGTCCACCGTGGCGTCTCTCCTCCTCCGTTTCTACAACCCAACCAGCGGATCCATCACCATCAACGGCGTCGACATCTCCAAGATGAACGTCAAGTCTCTCCGCCGGCGCATCGGCATGGTCGCCCAGGAGCCCGTCCTCTTCTCGGGCACTATCGCCGAGAACATCGCCTACGGCAAGCCCAACGCCACCCGCGCCGAGATCATCGCCGCCGCCAAGAAGGCCAACTGCGGCTTCATCAGCGACTTCCCCGACGGCCTCGAGACGCAAGTCGGCGCGCGCGGCGCGCAGCTGTCAGGCGGGCAGAAGCAGCGCATCGCGATCGCGCGGGCGCTGCTCAAGGACCCGGACATCTTGCTGCTGGACGAGGCGACGTCGGCGCTCGACGCCGAGTCCGAGACGCTCGTCAACTCGGCGCTGGCCGAGCTGCTCAAGGGCCGCAGCACCACCATCTCGATCGCGCACCGCCTGTCGACCATCAAGCGCTCCGACCAGATCATTGTCCTCTCGAGCGAGGGCACCGTCGCCGAGGCCGGCAGCTACGCGGCGCTGAGCGCGGACAAGAACAGCGCGTTTAGCAAGCTCATGGAGTGGCAGATGAGTGGTGGGGAGGTGAGCTCCGAGCATAGGCCGCCGAGTGCTGGGGCGAGGATTTTGGAGCCGGAGGAGATTGAGGAGGATTTGGAGCGGATTGAGGAGGAGGAGCTGGAGGAATTGGAGGAGGAGGATGAGAAGAAGAAGCGTTAAGCGGTCTTCACTTTCTCCAAAGCGTGAGGAATCTCGCTCAGGTTTCGAGCTTTCTTGTTTGTTTTTCTTGCGTTTTCAGAGCTCTTCTTCATACTGGGAGCTGCATCATATGGGCGTGGGCGTATGGGAGAGGAGTTGGTTGGTATCTGTTGGATGTCTTGTACATGTCATTGAGTCGAGGATTTGGGATCAATCTCCACTCGAACTAAGGGGAGGAGAGGTTGCTTCAACATACATAGAGAGCCACAGGCTGCGGATTTTCCACAGCTCGAAGCCGGATACCAAGAGAAGCTTGAGGGCTGTGAAGTCAAAACGCCCGCTGTATACTTAGAGAAAAACCCAATGGTCATCGAAACATCAATCACTTCCGAAGACGTGACCCCCGTAGCAAGGTTTGGTAGAGTAGCCGGGCCCAATGCATGTACCGAGTCTAGCAAGTTCGAGCAAACGGCACTTGAGATTCCGTCACCTCATGTAAGCCGCCCAGTCCGGGGAAAACGCGGGGGTCACACAGGCATCAGGGTGCCGGACTGCAAGCCGGGAACTACTCAGCGCGACCTCGGTGACTTGTTTGGCATAGCGGGCCGGCAGGGCTTGGTCCAGTTGCCGTGCGAGGACCGATCCCTCCCACTCGGGCCGGGGCTGGAACGCATGGCTTGGCGATGTGTCCTCCCGCGCAGCACATGGGGCACGCGACGACATCCCGCATTCGTCTGCGTGGCGCTGGGTGGTGGTCTGGGGTGCGTCCGGGATGTTCGGTGAGGCCGCCGTGGCGGAGGAGGATGGGAGACGAGAATTGATGAGGTTGAGGTTGTGAGCAAGAGGGACAATGGAGAAAATGGGAAAGAATATCAAGAAAAGTGCTGAAGGATGTTCATTGAAACGTCCAGCCAAGCTTTGAGATTCAACGTCTGATGTTGCAGAATCGGCTTGTCACCTTCCCAGGGTCTCGAGTCGGAAGAGCGGTTTTCGGCTGAGCGGGCTGTTGCCCGACCCCTGCCCCTGTTCTGGATCGACTCGAACCTCGAGTGTGTCTGCCGGGGTTGCACGGACCAGGTACTTCCTGGTTGAGTCACGGAAGGAAGAACAGACCTCATGCTTTCTTTGCTGCATTGACGTGACCGGTGGAGAATATCTTGGAATTACGTACGAGTTGCTATCAAACACTGCATTATGCAATACGGTGTCCGAGGGTGTTTTATCAGAAATCTACCTGTATCCGTAAAGTTGAAACAACCTGATGTTGAATTCCATCCATCAGCGGCTGCACATGCACTCCACCGTGGCGTGCCCAAATCAACCCCACCATGCTGGCACGCCCCACCGTTGCACCCAGGCCGGGGCCGCCGCCGACGGGCAAATGTGGAAAACCTTGCCTCCGAATTAGGCGTTTGGGCATTGGTGACTCGTACCTTGAGGAAGTGGGCGAGCTCGGGTACACATTGATGAGCTGACCCGTTGCTTTGTGCCTGTTAAAAGAATCTACCGTACCTGGAGAAATTGTGTCATTCTGGGCTTCTTTTTCACCCACGCATCAACCCCCCATCTTAGGATTCAGTGGCTTTTTCCTCCCGCCCACTCTCGTTCTCGACTTTGCGCTCTTCCAGCGTATCCCGCAGGGCCACCGCTTGGCTCGTTTCCCTAAGAGGGAATATCCCGTCTTTACTCGACCGAATCCTATTTGGGAGGATTCCTGGTGCTCGGTCGTTCAAAGATAAATTGCCTGCATCTCGTCGGGTTGCGGCAGTCTTGAAAAGCAGCCCCTCCCCCGGGACACCACTGGAGTCATCCTCCGCAGTTCGCCTAACTTCGAGTCCCAACACCAACCACAACAACAACCCATCGTGAGGGCCATTGGATTATTTCACTACTCTCTGGACACTTTGATCCTTGCCACGCCTCGGTGGCCGTTCACGACAGTCATCTCTACCTTTTCTCTGAGTCAATGAGCCCACCGACAACGGTGAACGTTCCGGACATGGCCCGGTCCCTGTTGAAGAACCCGGACTCTCGCGGCTGGGTTGTCCAGAAGTTTGGAGGCACAAGCGTTGGCAAATTCCCAGACAAGATCGCCGAGGATATCGTCAGGTATGGTTCCGTCTCAGAGATGGTCCAGAGACCAGGGGAAGCTGACGAAGGGGCGCAGGAACTATGTTGAGAACAACCGGGTGGTGGTCGTGTGCTCGGCACGGAGTACCGGCAAAAAGGCTACGGGTACCACTAGCAGGTGAGTTCGGGACGGATTATGCTGTTGCTCTCCCGGAAGGCTTGATCATGTCTTGGTTTCCCCTCATCCGCTCCCCCACACATGCAGCATGCAACCCCTTATTAGTCAATGCTCTGCGGGATGACTGACAACGTGCCCTGACCTGCAGGCTACTGGAGGTGTACAAGAAACTGCGCTCCATAGCCGCTGCTGCCAGTGACCATGAGGCGAAGGGGGATTTGCTGGGCGACGCAAAGCACATTGTCGACGAGATCTGCGCCGACCATGTCGCCGCCGCAGACGCCTTCATCCGGGACCCAGAGCTCAACGCTCTTCTCAAGGCTGACACCGATACGGAGTGCGAGCACTTGAAGGGTTATCTGGATGCTGCTAAGAACTTCAATCTGGAAGTCAACTCCCGGGCCAAGGACAGGGTCGCCAGCTATGGCGAAAAACTGAGCTGCAGGTTCATGACATGCCTCCTGAAGGACAGGGTGAGTCCGCTCGTCTTTTCCCCCGTAAGTCCCCGGGCATGCTGACTCGGATGCGAACAAAAGGGGGTGGACGCCGAATACATCGACTTGGCCGACATTATCCACATGGACAGCCCCGGCCGGCTTGACGCCGCCTTCTACAAGTCTGCTTCCGCCGCTATCACCAAAAAGATCCTGGCCTGCGGGGACCGAGTGCCCGTGGTGACGGGCTTCTTTGGCAATGTCCCCGGCAGCTTGCTGGACGGCGACATCGGGCGCGGCTACACAGACCTGTGCGCATCACTGGTGGCGGTAGGCCTGAAGGCCGAGGAGCTTCAGATCTGGAAGGAGGTGGACGGCATCTTCACCGCCGACCCCACGAAAGTGCCGACTGCGAGACTCATCCCGTTCATCACCCCGTCCGAGGCGTCGGAACTGACCTTTTACGGCTCCGAGGTCATCCACCACCTGACCATGGACCAGGTCATCAAGGCGGTACCGCCGATCCCGATCCGCATCAAGAATGTCAAGAACCCCCGAGGCGAAGGCACCATCGTCAAGCCCGACCCCCTGCTGGCAGCGGACCAGCGCATCCAACGGTCCCGGCAGCCCTCGGACCCATCACTGCGCAAGAAGCCCAAGCGGCCCACGGCCGTGACGGTCAAGGACAAGATCTCCATCATCAACATCCACTCCAACAAGCGGTCGATTGCGCACATGTTCCTGGCGCGCGTCTTCTCCATCCTCAACCAGCAGCGCATCTCGGTCGACCTCATCTCGACCTCGGAGGTGCACGTCTCGATTGCGGTGCACACGGCCTCGTCCGAGTTTGGCAACTTTGACCAGGCCGTCGAGATGCTGCGCGCCGAGTGCGGCGAGGTCAGCGTGCTGCACGACATGAGCATTCTGAGTCTGGTTGGGGCGGAGATGAAGAACATGGTGGGTATTGCTGGGCGCATGTTTTCGACGCTGGGTGAGCACCGGATCAATCTCGAGATGATTTCTCAAGGTGAGTTTTGGTTTCCGATGGGTTGTGGAGTGCTGAGATGCTAACTCGATGTTCAGGTGCCAGCGAGATCAACATTTCGTGCGTCATCGAAGCTCGTGATGCCGAGAGGGCTATGAACATCTTGCATACGAGCTTGTTCACCTTTCTCGACTAGGCGTCCCAATCTTCCCGCCAGGGCTGCAAGATTCGCGATGACACCATGGGTTTTTAGGGGAGACTGCTTTGTTCGCGTTCTGACGATTGGAGTGGATAGATTTTTGCGATGCATGAGAGAGTTCAGTTAGAGATCGGTTCTTCAAGCAGGCGAGGGGAAGGAAAGAGGAGGGCACCACGGCATGTCCCAATCGTATGTGGGTTGAATCAGTGGGAGGGTATATACTCTGGTTGTACATAGTAGACTTTTCCTGATCTAGGCGTTTTGAATGGTAAAAGGAGGCATCTTTCGAACATCAGTGTCGACGACTATCGAAATCGGCCTTCAGGGTTCTCAGAAGGGTTAGGGTTGGCTCATTACGTCGTGGCGAGATAAGATAATTCTCGGCCTTCGATTCACTGGCGCCGTCTGCTTCCTTTGCACACATCCATCCCCGACTCCCCAAGCGCCATCACCGACTTCCTGACAACCGACTCTCCGCCGTTGCGTCGCGATTCCGATTCCCGTCCAACAACGACAAGACCAACAATCCACCTCCCGCTCGACTCCGCGCAGCGAGTCCACCCGCCGCGACCATGGGCAAAGCCGAACCCGGATCAACCAAATACCTCTCCAACAAGATGAAGGCCAAGGGCCTGACGCGCCTGCGCTGGTACTGCCAGATCTGCGAAAAAGCCTGCCGCGACGAGAACGCCTTCAAGATGCACTGCCAGTCCGAGAGCCACACGCGGCGGGCGCTCGAGGCCGGACAGAACTTCAAGAGCGTGCAGGACGACTACAGCAAGCAGTTCCTGCACGACTTTGTCTCGCAGCTCAAGACGTCGCACGGCGAGAAGAGCATCCACGCCAACAAGTTCTACCAGGAGGTCATTGCGCGGAGGGATCATGTCCACTTGAACGCCACGCGCTGGCACTCGCTGACGGATTTTGTGAAGCACATCGCCCGGGAGGGGATTGTGCGGGCGGAGGAGAAGGAGGATGGGATATTTATTGCGTGGATTGATGATTCGCCTGAGGCCATGAAGCGGAGGGAGGCGGTGAGGAGGAAGGAGATGCAGGATAAGGGCGACGAGGAGAGGGAGCAGATGATGCTGCGGGAGCAGATTAAGCGGGCGCAAAGGGAGGCGGAAGCGAGAGGAGTCGCTCTGGACGGAGAGGCAGAGGAAGAGGAGAAGGTGTTGAAGCGGGAGGAAGGGGAGAAGATCAAGCTGAGCTTCGGGGCCAAGCAGGCGGCGAAGAATGGCACGCCGGAGGCGGGAACAGGTGCGACGGAGGAGGGCACAGTTGCGGAAGCGGCAGACGGGAAAAGCAACGGGGAGACCAAAGCGGAAGAGACGAAACCGGGAGACGCGCCAACAACAGCCAAGCCGGTGTCGCTAAAGTTCGGGGCCAAGCCACAACCGAAGAACGTCTTCAAGAACGCCTTTGCTGGCGCGCCGAAGAAGGTTATCGCTGCCCAGCCGAAGAAGATGAGCGAGGCCGAGCGCATCATGAAGGAGGAGCTCGAGCGGAAGAGGGCGCGAGAAACGGGCGGCGGACCTCCCAACAAGAAGCCGCGGTTCTAGGATGCCTGTTTGGGGTTCGGATTTGACAGCGGTGTATACCTTAGCATATCTGGCGTTCGGGCATGGTCATTTCGGGTGCATGATACCAGGACTTTGAGAGCGCGATGAAATGATACCATTGATAGACTGTGGCAGATGGGCAAATACCGAAATCCAGCCGTGATAACCAACTCCCTAACTCCGTCGCCCGATGCTGAACCCAACTTTGCCGATTTAGCCCCAGGATACTAGTCCGCCTCCGTCGCGCTGCCGTCTCGTCTATCCACCTTGTCAGCCTGACCACCCCTCGTCTCAGGAGACAGAGCAGAGAAACCTACGGGATGTACGTAATCCGGTACTCCTCCTCTATCGTCGTCCGCACTTCCTCCGGCAGCTGGCCCGACACCTTGGTCGCGTAGACGCCGCGCACGTAGCCGTCCAACCGCTGCCACTTTGCCACCCACGACTTGGACGGGTCGGCCAGCGAGATGAGGCCCTCAAAGACCTGCGACGTGCAGCTCTCGATCTGGTCGGGCGAGCCCTGCAGATGAAGGAATTCTTCGCAGTTGGGGCATCCTTCGTCGCGGAAGCGCTGGTAATCATGTCAGCATGTCTGATTTGTAATAGAGGGTAAGGGCAGTATGATCGAGACGTACGGCGTAGGTCATGACTATGGAGCAGACCATGCAGGCGCGCAGGTAGCGCTGCTGGCCGGGCGCGACGTAATTTTCTGACATTTCGGTGGTGCTTCTGTATCTTGGTTGAAGGAGGGACGGTCTCGGGGGTTTATTAGAAACAAGCGAAATGTTGAAGTTGAATTTCTGAAGTCTACCAGGTAAAAACCTCGGGCTGGCATTCACTTTCACTTGAGACCAGGGTCGTCTTTATGAGGCTGATGAAGGGGAAGCGTTTGCCGCTTGCCTGCAGGGGTGGCACGGTATCCGCTACCGCTAAGTTGAGGTGGGGCAGGCACTTTCCTTATCGATTGACCCCAGGCGCTGCTCACCTCCGTTCATCGAAACTCGGACCATTGTGCAGCCTTCCTTCCATCCCTTCTTCCTCTTTCCAGCCGTGTCCCGGACGAAACGGCGGGCTCCATGCAAATGCACTCAATTGCCAGTCCGTCTGATTGCTCAAATTTGCACCCTTCACCGTCCGAACCGCCCGAAAAATGAACTGAGCAACGCGCAACTGCGTCATCGTCGGTGCATTCTGCCCTCTTCCGTCCGTCTTTGTTAGCGTATGAGAGAGAGATTCGGCAGCCAAACGGAGAGCCGAGTCAATGAAAAATGGGCAACAGCCCCTCCACCTCCAAACCCGCGAGCCAGTCGTCGTCGTCGTCGCAGACGCACTCGCAGCAGCATGACCGGTCGGTGAGGCGCGACAACAGAAACCCCATCCCGTTGCAGACCCAGCGGGTTGCTGCCCCGCCAGAACCCTCGCTCACTCAGGCGCAGGGCACCGCTGTCCAACCGGCGTCGAGCAGCAGCAGCAGCAGCGCCGCCAGCCGCCCGAAGCCGCTGCAGCCCCGACCCCTCGGGGCCAGCAACGCCGCGTCCGGCTACTCGACCGCTTCGTCGTCCACCACCGCCGCCAGCTCCACGAGCTCCGCGAAACCCGTCGAGGTCAAGCAGGGCAAACCCGGCCCCTGCCATGCGCCTGCCAAGCCCGTAGCCGTCCCCAACCCGCACAACTCGCCCTCGTCCCCGCGATCGCCCCGGTCCCCGCACTCCGACGACGGCTACGGTTCCTCCGCCATGCCGCACAGCAGCTTGCAGGATGTCTCGTACCTGACGCGGCCGCCGCGTCTGCCGCTCCCTATCGAAGAAGAGGTTCACACTCCCGGCTCACCTATCCTCGCGCCGGCCGATGTCACGGAGCCTATTGACGATGTGGAGGGCCTCGATGCGGCCGGACTGGCTCATCCCACTTCGAACCTGAGCGACAACTCGGTGCTGGAGGAGGATGATGCCGAGGAACTGCTCGTCGACAAGACCAGGCCCACAGTACCGACTAGGCTAGAATGGCGCCACGGCGGCGAAAAGGTCTACGTGACGGGTACTATCTTCCAGTGGAATCGCAAAACACGGCTGCATCCAGTGTAAGTACTTTGAACGGAAGACTGGCGGGCTGTTTGTCAGGCTTTGGGCGCTAACTTATCGTGCCAAATTTAGCGAGGGGCAGCCAGGCGTCTTTGCGACCACGATCAGCATCCTTCCGGGGACACACCACATCCGCTTCCTGGTCGATGGCCAGATGCAGACGTCCCCGGATTACCCGACGACAGTTGATTTTGGTAACAACCTGGTCAACTACATCGAGGTCAACCCCGACGATTTGCAGTCAGCACCCGCGGAGACGGATGGCGCCTCCGAGGGCAAGAGCGCGCAGCAGCAGGCACAGGCGGACGCAGCCCCCACTGAGGAGGAGAGCAAGCATGTGCCTAGGGAGAGGGACGTTCCGCCGGCCAGCAATTTCTTCCAGAAGATCCCAAAGTACCTTCTCGATCTGGACCAGCCTGAGGATTCCCCTCCATACCAGCAAGCGGTCCTGGCCACCGAGAAGCTGCAGAACCCGCCTGCGCTCCCGGGCTTCCTGAGCAAGCCCATCTTGAATGCGGCAACCCTGAGAAAGGACGACAACAGCGTCCTGTCCCAGCCCAACCACACGGTTCTGAACCATCTTGCCACCAGCAGTATCAAGAATAATGTTCTTGCGGTCTCGGCGACGACGAGGTACAAGAGCAAGGTAAGCTGGGACACATCGCCGCCTGCTGTCTAGTTCGAGACTGACTTTTATTTCTCTACAGTATGTGACGACTATTATGTACAAACCCACGACGACAGAAGGCATCTGAGTTGGCCAAGGTGCCCAGTATCGCTTTGAGCACGGCGCCATTAAGTTCAGCATTGGCGATGTCCGCGGGCCGAGATATATCTTTACAAGCTCGGCGAGCGCAGAGCTTTTTAGGGGACTGCATGAGGATTGAGCGGCGATGAAATGGGCTATCCAGGGGTTTCGGAGTTGAGAAGGAGCAGTAGGTGCCGATACCAGCAGCATCCGCCGCGCATGGCCACGGAGTAGATTAATGCGTCAGTGAGAAAATGCTTTACCTCCTCCATTTGACAAGTACCTGATCTGTTCTGAACCGCTGCGTACATGTGCTCTCCTCGATCGGGGTCTTGAACCCGGTCTCGTACGCCAGCAGCCCCGCATGCGCAATCATAATGCCATTGTCTATGCAGAACCGCTCATCCGTCGCATAGACACTTCCGCCGCGGTCTGCCGCCATGGCGCCCATCATCTCCTGCAGCCGCTCGTTGCACCCTACCCCGCCGACAATCAGCACCTGGTTGCTCCCCACATGTGCCATGGCCCGCTCCGTGATCTCCACCAGCATCGCAAACACCGTCTCCTGCAGGCTGAAGCACAGATCCGCCCCGGTAAACGGCTCTCCGTCAGGCCCCTTCCCGCCAGCCTTCATCTGCGCCGCCAGCTCCTCCGCCCTCGTCAGGATCCCGCTGAACGAGCAGTCCATCCCCTTGACCGCGTACGGCAGATCCAGAAGCACCCGCCCCCCTTGCTTGGCCAGCTGCTCGATATTGTACCCCGGCGCCGGGTCATTGCTGATGGCCAGTGCGCGCGCAAACCGGTCGAGGCAGTTGCCCACCGCAATATCAAGCGTCTCCCCAAAGATGCGGTACCGCTGCTCCGCGTACGCAATCACCTGCGTGTTGCCGCCCGACACGTACAGCACCACGGGGTGCTCGGCCCCCGTGATCGCCCGCCCCATCTCGATGTGCCCGACGCAGTGGTTCACCCCGACCAGCTCCTTGCCCCACAGCAGCGCCAGCGTGCGCGCCGCGACCGCGACGGAGGTTAAGGGTGCGCCCATCCCGGGGCCCTTGGTGTAGCAGATGCAGTCGATGTCGGCGATGGAGATGCCTGCGTCTGCTAGGGCTTGTTTGGCGACGCGCACGAAGAAGGAGCGGTGGTGGTGGGCGGTGTCTTTGGGTAGGAAGCCTGTGCCGGGGGGCGAGACGAAGGTGTGGCGGACGTTGGAGAGAACGCGCGAGGTGCAGGTGGAGGGGGACGAGAGGTCGCCTTCGTGCAGGATCACGCCGATGCCGAGCTTGTTGGCTGAGCCCTCGCAGCCGAGGGCGATGCGGCGCTTCTTTTTGGTGATGTCCATGGTGGTGTGGGTTGGAGGTCGGACTGTTTGGGAGAATGGGGGGAAGTCCGGACGTGTCAGGCTCACCCTGTAAGTCCGATATGGTTTGTTGTTTTGTGGTTTCGTAGATGAGGTATGGTTTCGTAGATGAGGTGGGGAACGCGTATTGAATTGTCGGGCTGGGGTCTGATCGCCCGAGTTGGAGTCGAGCGTCTTCTCCGTTTGTTGATGACGGGAGTCTTGGACATTTCGTCAGCGGGGCACAAATGGAGGGGTCCTGCATCCGAATCCGGCAGGGCACAGATTGGCTCAATCGGGTACCTGATGTGGCCCGTGCGCTGGGCGATTGGCGCTTCGGCCGGCCCACAACCACACGCAAGACTCCACAGCTGGATGGACCCGGTGACTTTCCGTCACCTTTACCCCCACAGCACCGAGAAATACCTGGTGCTGGCGTACAATTCTCTACCTCCTCCTCAGCATCTGACTTCTTCACCGACACCAGACAGCATGGCTACAGGGCGTTTATGCTCCGTTATCCCTTGGAATCTTGTTTCTCATTATCACAAGGCCGAAACCCTCTCGCCATGTCCTCGAGCGGCAGCTGACTTGCCTATGCTGCTGACCTCCCCGCCAGCCTCATCTTCCACCCTGCTCAGGTTCGAGCCGAGGGACCGCAGAAGCGGAGGATAACAAGGCCCTCCACCTGCTCCCTGCTGGTATTCTTGAGGTACGTTCAATTTCTAGCCTGCGAGCATCGATATCCCGTCGACCGCCCGTCTGACCGGAGGATTTGCTTCCGGTACTCGAACTTCCGAGGCTGACTGGTTGTGATCTTTTCAGTAGCGAGAACTCGTCCACCAGGGTAACAATTGGCCTCGTCATTGTCTACTTACGGCAACACCCTCTGCTCTGCAAGAATACTTCCAGGGCTGCCTCGGCCGCCCCTGTCCCCGGGAGCCCCCGGCGTAACTCGGCATCTCCAACATCGAGCCGAACGAAGCACGCAAGGACGGCAAGGGGCTTCTAGACCGGCGCTTGCTGGATGCCCAGCTGATGGCCACCGCTGGCAAGCCACGCTGAAGACTTCATGAACGTCCTGCTCCCCGGGTCACCCTGCCACGAGGACGCCAATGCCAGAAGGGGAAATTTTGCACGCCTGCCTCACATTCTACCAACATTGAGCAGCAAGGTCCCATGGTTCGGCAAAGTCAGTCTGCCTCCAATGTCTTTGGACACTCTCGATACCCTTGACGGCAAGAACAATGCGAGATCTGGGACATAGCGTGCTTCCCTTTCTCGTGGTCCGTGGTCTCGGGGCCGCCGACGGAAGCCCCACTTTTCTCGCCGAGCATATCGATCAACACGCCCGGACCTGCTTCTGACGCCATGTCCTCGCCCTCCAACAGCCCTCAACCGCAAATGCCGGCGCCATCAACGGGGAGACGGTTTCTCCCATTCTCGCCGCACCAGCGACACATCTCCGTCTACACAGCATGACGGCGCAAACCCGGGGGAGCGACAACTGCCGCGAAACGCTGTTTGGCTAGTATTCTCACGATGCCTCTGAGCGCTGCGGTCGACAGCAAACCATTGCCGCCATCAACGATACTTATATACACGGCTTTCTTCGCCTGACATTATCATCTACACGAAACTCTGACACCAAAACGCCTCGCCAGGCCCAAATCCTTCTTCTACCAGGCCCATCGCTGAAATGCAATCATCGGAGTGTTGAGAGGGTATACAAGCAAGACTGTCGTCCTTGCCAGTGGCGCAACCGTACATGGACGGAAGCGGGGACAACGCACGGCATCCAATCCACCTAACGGCCTTCACCCTGCTGTCTGGGCTGGTGGTGGCGGCTGAGGTTGCAGTACGGGTTGTTGAGGCTGTTGTGGTTGCTGTGGTGGTTGAGGTGGTGGGAGCGGAGCGCGAGCGTTCGGAATCGCTACTCGACTTCCCATCCATGGCGGGAGTGGGATTGATGCGCGGAACCTCAGAGCATTGGTGTCGAAGGGGTCGACCTCATACACGGGCGGTTCTTCCTCGTCGTCTGACGACTGGTCATACTTCCACCGATCCAGCACCTCGAGACTGACGTCGTGGGGCGGACTGGCCATTCCTCGACGGTCAATCCACAGCCGGTTGAGGCGGCCGATGCGACGCCGATACATTGGTGGATTCTTCCTCGACTCCTCATCCCGTGCCACACCGCGGAACTTAAAGACGGGCTGTGGATTCTGCGGCTTGTCAAGATCCATTGGCGTTGGCTCATCCAAGGATGCCGATGATGCAGACGCTGGCGGTGTCATCAAGTACTGCGTCTTGGCCGGCCTAAAGCTGGGCTCCCGTCGCGGCCCATGCACAGGGGACAGCGGACCTCGTGTGAGGTCCAGATGGTTGCGGTTCCACTCGTTGTGGCTCTGCACCTTCTTCTCTATGTCGGCGCGCAGCTCATTCTCCTTCTCCGCCAAACGATCAGCAAGAAGCGAGAGCTCGGCCTCGGCAGGCCGGCCGTCGGGCCGGACGGCGATGCGAAGTTGTGTTGGCGGCGGCGGCCGCTGCACAACAGCAATTTCGGGGGCCTTTCTCTTTTGCGGCTGCAGAATGTCAGTACCGGAGGACACGGAGAAGCAGATGGAGGCGGCACTGACCTTCTGGTTGATGAGGTCCTCGTCGTCGGTCTTGATACCCAACCGGATCTTGTGCTCCTTGAGCTTGGCCCGCACCTCGAAGATGGCACGGTCCGCCTTGAGCATTTCAGCCTTCAGAAGCTCGCGGTCGTGTGCGGCCTGCACTAACAGCCGACCCTCCTCGAGCTCCTTCCGCAAGCGTTTGAGCTTCTCTGCGCTCTGCACGTCCCTCGCCCGTGTCTTGCGGGTCTGGCGGACTTCACGGCGCCGGAAGCAGACGTACGGATCAGCCTCGTCGCTCTCCTGGTGCTTCTCAAACTTGAGCGTGGGGTGGAGCGGCTGGTTGTTGAGCGCTTGCCGCCGCGACTTCCAGTACTCATAGATCTCCTTGGCATGAGGCATGACCTTGGCCTTGTCGAGGTCTTGCAGTCCCTGGAGCATGTCATCGTAGGGGACGATGGTCTGGTCTATCGAGGCGAAGGGGGCCTTGATGTAGGAGGTGTCCTCGAACACCTCCATGATCCGCTCAAAGTCATCCTCCGAAAGCTGAGCCGTGGCTGGCCGCTTCTGGTTGTACGACTTGAGGAAGGCCTCATCATCCTCCGTCATATCATACATGCATCCTATGCACTCTTCCACGGTTTGGGAGAAGCGGATGTATGATGCTGTCTTGGAGAAGGGGCGGGCATAGAGCTTGTCATAGTCGAGGGTACTCTCCTGGGGTGGAGGCACGGGGATCTCCTTGTCGACGGCGACCCCCGCGCTCTGCAGGACGGCCTGAAGATGGTATTCCTGAGGGTGTCCAGGTCAGTATCAACCTCCCCGCAAAGTGCTTCGAGTGATGATGTGGCACGTGCACTGGCACGTGACTGACGCGACAATATGGCGGACTTTACTCACATTTTCCTCGGCCTGTTCGACTCCGGTCGCGATTTGGGCCTCATTTGTGAGTGACTCGTACTCTGTAGGATCGATCTGATGCTCTCTGAGCACGGATAGGGGCGTTTTCACGCTCAGTTTCTTGTATCGGACCTTGCGGGTCGCCATGGCTGCTGGGGGAGGTAACTTGGGCAAAAAGCCTCGGGAAACCCCGTAGAAAATTTTTTTCTGTCATTCAGGGTGCCATGCGAAACCAGTTTTTCGAGTTTTTTGATGCAAAACTGGCGTTGTTGTTGATATTTTGATGGCCAAAGTCTGAGCACCCGATGGACTGACGTTGGAGGTGCTGGGCGCACTGGGCAGAATCTGCTCGATTTTGGCGGCGTGTTCCGGTTCTGAAAGGGGGAGCCCCACACCTCCCATGCCGCAAGCAGCAGGCCTGGCTCAGTAATTTTTCCCAGAGGCGCAGCAGGGACTGGCATCAATGATTGCCCGTTTTCATTTTCCAGGCTGTAGCTCTGACAGCTGCCAAACCCTGCAAGAAGGCTCTTTTGTCGGTTTACAGGTTTCGATACCGGGTTCAGTGGGACTTGTTGATACCTAGTTGCACATGATACAACTGCTTGCAAACGCAAAGTTCCCCGTTTAGGTACACCGCGGCTGTTGTTACGTGTAGGTAGTCCGTAATCCTGGGGAAGTTGTACGATACGCGGTACATTTGGCACGTGCCTTTCGATCTTCGTCATGACTGCCTTGGCCACTTGCTCGATCGCAGTTGGCTTGTGAGTGTGGCTAGTGCGATTCAGCCGTGGCGCCAAAGTTCCACTTACCCCGCCGTTTGTTTTTGCCCCACTCTTTCCTGAACCCCGGCAGCCTTATCAACCAGAAGCTCGACCCCTAAAATCAGTGGAAGGTTCAACTGCTCGCAGCCGGTCATCTTCTGGCGTCGCCACGAACGAAAGCACGAGAACAGAGCTACCTTACCAGATGTTGCACGACGACGCAACGACCTGAAGGCTTGTATAACCGAGTGATCGAGTCGAGAAAGCTTCTTGCCGCCGCCGAAAGCCTCGAGATCGCGCAAACTTCACCTGCTCGAGCCTCGATATTCTCAACGCGACCGGGCCCGCCTGCGGCTCCAGCATACGATTTCCGGCTCCTCCTTGAGGGTTTATACATTGAAAGAGGCGGCTAGACCAGCAACCCGGCACAAGATCAAAGAATAGCAAAGGGCAATCAGCAGAGCCGGCAAGATGGGCAACACGACCAGCGCGGTGCTGGACAACATTGTCCAGGGGTCGAACTGTATGGCCTCTGTCCGTTTTTCTTTTCGATTATATCGGGACTGGATGACTGACCGGGCTTTGTTTTGGTGGAATAGTCGACAGGGAGGAGGTTGACAGGCTACGGAAGCGGTTCATGAAGCTCGACAAGGTGCGTTTCCTCCAGGCTGGGAACGGCGCAAGAAATGAAAGCTGACAAGATGTCGCAGGACAACTCCGGCACGATCGAGCGCGAAGAGTTCCTGAGCCTGCCGCAAATATCGTCCAACCCGCTCGCGACGAGGTCCGTTCCCCTGCTGCCCTTCCAACCCCGGCAAGCGATCCTAACGAAAGGCACAGAATGATAGCGATCTTCGACGAAGACGGCGGTGGCGACGTCGACTTCCAAGAGTTCGTGTCCGGGCTGAGCGCCTTCAGCAGCAAGGGCAACAAGGAGCAGAAGCTTCGGTTCGCCTTCAAGGTGTACGACATTGACCGGGACGGGTACATCAGCAACGGGGAGCTGTTTATCGTGCTCAAGATGATGGTGGGGAACAACCTCAAGGACCAGCAGCTGCAGCAGATTGTCGACAAGACCATCATGGAGGCGGACCTGGACCAGGACGGCAAGATCAGCTTTGAGGAGTTCCAGAAGATGGTGGAGAACACGGATAGCATGAGCTTGATGACGCTAGGTGAGTTGTGCATATCTTGCTGGGAGTTGGTGGTTAAAGTGCTGACTGGATGGTTCAGACCAGATTTGAGGGTTGGGTGTCATTTTGGTATTATTATCACGACATGATGAATTCAACTTGCATGTTTCTCTTGATCCAAATGCCATGGCAGTTAATCTCACCCAAGTGACTGATATAGAGGCAATCCACCGTGATATTTGTCGGGGCCTATCGCGCTGAACAGTACCCGCTGGCTCTGTGTTGAGCACATAGCTCCCTTGATAATATACAAGTCTACATGGAGAGATTACACAGTATTATACAACCAACCCTCTACATCCCATCATGAGCTCTTCACATAGTCCGTCTTGGCCAACGCCTCCTCAAACAACTCCCTGCACCTCACCCTGCTCCCCAACCTCGCACACAACAGGAACGCGCCACTCAACTTCCGGTGCAGACTGTACGTCTCCTCGGGGGGTGGCGCAAGCCGCTCGTGAATCATGACGGGGATCTGCGCCTTAACACGCTCGGTAATGGTCTGGTCCCGGAAGTCATACACCTCAGGCGCGCTCCGCAGGAACGGCTCGGCCAGCGTCAGCACGCTGGTGATGTGTGCATCCAGCATCGCGCGGCTCTCGTGGCCCGTCAGGTACCCCAGCTCCTCGCTCAGCGCCTTGACAGCGTCCCTATCCGACCGCGACGCGGCCTCGAGCAGGCGCACGTAGCGCGTGATGAACTCGTCCGGGTACTCGCGCGAGGCGCCAAAGTCGAGCAGCTCGAGCTTGCTGGTGGCCGGGTTATACAAAAAGTTCGTCCAGTTGGGGTCCGTCTGCATGAAGCGGAACTCGGTGATCTCGCGCAGGCAGAGGCGCAGGATCTGCGTGCCGATCCAGTCGCGCTGGGCTTGTGTAAAAGAGGCGATGCGCGTCACGGCCGTGCCGTCCATGAATTCCATTGTGAGAACGTGCTTGCCGCTCGCTTCGGGGTAGATGCGCGGGACGGAGAAGACGGCGTCTTCACCTTCGCCTTGGCCGTCTGAGGGGTTGAGGAGCTGCCGGTAGCGTTCGGCGCACTCGGCTTCGCGGGAGTAGTCGCATTCCCAGGCTAATTCTGTGCGGGCGTTGTCGATGGTCTTGTTGAGGTAGAGGCCCTTGGGGAGGAGCTTGGTGGCGGCGAGGAGGATAGCGAGGTTGTCGAGGTCCGAGTTGATGGAGTCGGCGACGCCGGGGAACTGGATCTTGACGGCGACGCGGGCGCCGTTGGATTTCAGGGTTGCTCGGTGGACTTGGCCGATGGAGGCGGCTGCGATGGGCTTGTCCTCGAACTCGTCAAAGAGATCACGCCAGTTATCGCCCAGGTTGGCGGCCAGGACCCGATCCCGCTGCCAGCCTGGCATGTAGTCGGCGCGGTCCTGGACTCGCTGAAGGACCTCCTGGATCGGGGCCGGGAGCATCTTTGCGTCCTGGAAGCTCATCATTTGGCCGAGCTTGAGCGCGGCTCCGCGCATGCGGGACAGCTTGGCCACGAGCCGCTCCATGTTGGCTGGGCTGAGCATTACCGAGCCTGATCCGCCACCTCCGACTGCCCGGCTGAGGCCTTCGCCGATTGCGCCGGCAAACATGCCGGCTGCGAGGCCGCCGTAGTTCCACAGCCGGCCGAGTCTGGACGAGGGGACGGCGGACTCGCGGAGCTGATACCCGGGAGCGCCGGAAGATATAGGTGACGAGCCCGTTAATTCGGCGACTATGCTTGCATCTTCCTGTGAGAGTGTTTTCCCTTCCACGATCCCTGGAGCTGGCGGACTGGATATTTCGGCTTCCCTGTCTGGCGCAGAGGGTTTGATATCTTGTGGCTCAACCGGTATCTCTGTCGCAGCCTGGCTCAAAATAGCTGCGGCCTCAGGTTCCGGTTCGGGGGCAGAGACCGGTTCACTTTTCTTGACCGTTTCTGCTTCCTCTGTTGCTGATGCTGAGGCGAGAGTAGATTCCAACCCCGGAATTTCAGGTTTGGCTGCCGTTTCCAACCTCGTCTTGGAGTCGTCTGATACTTCAACTTCCTCCGCTGCGGCCTCAGCAACTGCCTCGCCCTTCCCGCTCGCCGGAGCAACAAACGACTCCGACGCCTGCTCCTTCTCCTCAACCTCATTCAGGGCCTCCAGAATTTTCGATCCCGCTCCCGTTCGGAACAAGCTGAGATCCACGCCAGACACACCGACTCTCGGCTTCCGCTGTATTGGCGGGGGTCGCCTCGGGGGCGCAAACCCCTGCTTCAGCATCGCAATTCCACCGTCCGCCCATGGAGCGGGCACAAAGTCGGGTTTTTCTTGTCCCGGCTTTTGCGGCTGCTCCCGTGGTTCAACCCTCCCCTCCCTTTCCTGGCCTACCGCGGACTGGACCTCGGCCTCCGCAGCTTGAGTCCCAATCGGCACTTCAGCATCTCCCTGCGGTCGTAGCTGCCATTCCCGCTCCGCCTCTCGCCTTTCCACTGCCTCCTCCGCTCCCTGTTGCCGTGCCTGCGCCTCCGACCCGGCCCTTCTCTTCTCCGTCGGCGGTTGTGGCTGCTGTTGCTGCGGCTGCGGTTCTTGCTGCGACTGTTGCTGACCCCTCAATACACTCCCCACCACACTTGAACTTCTGCTATACCTCTCCAGCTGACGCGACCTCAGGGCCACATGCTTGCCGGCCACGGAGCGCGAGGCGCTCGCGACGGCGGCGAGGTCGACGAGTAGGTCTGCGATGCGCATTGTGGCCTTCTATTAGACCGGCCGAGGGGGGAAAATATTGAGTCTGTCTTGTCGTCACCATAACAGTTCCATCCTCGTGGTCCGAGCAGGGTGTGGTTGAATCGAATCCGGGGTGAGCCGGGTGGATGCTGATGCTGATCTGGAGCCGAGGAGCCGCAAATTTTTGGGTGCATTTCCAGGCTCCCTGCCTACAAAGGAACTGGCACTGCAAATCAGGGTTAGGGTCCGGTTATCTAAGAAAGCGTCAACAAATGGGCCAACAATGACCCCCAAAATTGTTGTGAATTGCTTAAAATGAAACTGGAGTATGTCTCGCCATTAAATTCAGGGACCAGTGTCAAAGTTGCAATTATTTTAAGGGTGTTGTTGATGGTTGAGTGTTGGTGGTTGTTTCGCAGTGCCAGTTCTTTTGTGGGGAGGGAGCCAGGTTGTTGCCCCTGTCGAAACCGCGGCAGGGGCCCCTGCTAGCGCCGGGAGCGACCCGAACTGGCGGGTCTCGATACTCGATAGGGCTGATCTCAGTTTGGGGTTTCATTTCAAGCTCTCGCCTGTCGCGCACGGCATGGTTGATGAACACAGAGTGGAGTTCGAAGACAATACGGTATCTGACCCGAGATTCATTCTAGCATACTGGCTTCCAAGCGCTGTCTACCACCAACTCCGGGTATCACAAATGCAAATGTCTATCCTCCCAACCATGTCAAACCCATCCTTTTACTTCGCCAAGTTCTTCAACCCCGAGCCCTTCCCCCTTGGCGTCGCCTTCGGCGTAAACTTAACCGAGTCACTAAACGGAGACTCAGCGCCCCTCCTCTCAGAGCCACCAATCTTCCCCCACAACCGCTGCGCAGCCGGCGTCAACATGTCACCCGACACCCGCGGACTACTGGGAAACTTGGGCACCGGCGTGCGCTCCACCCGGCCCGTCACCCCCAACCTCGCCGACGTCCGCTTCGACTGCGAGATCCTCTCCACCAGCCGATGATGCAGCACCTCCCGCTTCCTCTGCTCCTGCAACTGAAACGGATTCGGCGTGGCGTCCCCCGGGCCAAGGTCAATCAGCGGCACCTTCTCTTTCCTTGTCCGCCGCTCCGGCTCAGGCTCAGGCTCCTCATCATCCACAAACGCGTAGCCATTCACCCTCGGCGTCTCTCCACCACCCCCCATAACACTCGACTCAGCATCACCCGCCCGCCTCTTCCCGGCAATGGCATTCCGAATCTCCGACAGCGAGGGCGACCCCGCGCGCGACCTATCCTCCTCCCCCTCCCCAGAAGGGCCATGTCTCACAGGCTGCGGCACCCTCGTATTCTCATACACAATCCTCTTCTCCCCCGCCCTGCTCTCAGCCTGCGCCCTTTCCGCAACCGTCTCCACCACCCGCCCATCAACCCCGTCCGGCACAAACATCAACTCATTGTTGGGTTTAGACCCGTTCCAGTGATCCGGCGCGGCAGGCCGGTCCACAGCGTCCTTATCGCGAATGGCAAGCCTGTCGCGCCCGAAACCGTCGTCGAGCAGGGCGCCTGCTCCCCGCTGGGCGAGGAGCTTGGCTTCGACTTCTTTCTGTTTGAGTTGTTGTTTCGAGGGGAGCTTGTTGCCCGTCCAGAGCCAGGCGTATTTCTCGACGCGTTTTTGGTTTTGCTTGTCCAGGAGCTTGTAGAAGGATTCGTTGTCTTCGGAGGTGTATTTGGACTGGAAGGCTGCTAGCGACAGGTTGGTGTCGATCTCGGGCTTGGTAGGAGCGGTTGTGGTGCTGGAGACGGCCGAGGCGGGCGTGTCGCCGACAAAGTTGAGCGGGGTGCGGCCTGCCGTGGCTGTGGCCTGGCGGAGCGGCGTTGCGAGGGTCCGTCGTCGGCCGGGCGTCATGACCTGTCGCAGGCGGCGGCTGGCGCTTTCGATCCATTCTTCGTCTTTGGACTCGAGCGCGTCGAGATACTCTTGCTGTGTCTCGCTTTCGAGGAGGCCGGGGAAGAAGTCGCGGGCGATGATGTGCGAGAGGGCCTCGGTGTAGCTGTCTTCGTCGAGCACGCGCTTCGGTCGTTGGATGCGCTTTGCTGGCGGAGGCGGCGGCATCAACTCTGTGTCTGTCCGCTTGCGGACGAGCGCCGTCGACTGGGGTTTGATCGACTCCATGGCGTGGGTGGTGCGCTTCTCGGTTGGTGTTGGAGCAAGTTGGATTGAATGTTCAAGTTCCAGGTTTCCAGGCGAGCCAGGTTGCAACTGCTTTGGACTTTGGAGGCAACCTGGAATTTGTCGATCAAAGGATGCCAAGACCGCTCAGCGGGGCACCGCCGCTGAACTTGGCGGGCGGGGCCGGCAATTGGCAGTGGACAGGGATGTCATGATCCATCCCAGCCGAAAGCTGCAACCTAGAAACCATCAAGGTGCATGGAGCGACATAACGAACGAACGAGGAGAGCCGAGAGACTGTATTCCTCCCAATGACATTTTGCCGTTTTTCTGCGTAGAATATACTGTTATCGCTCGAGTTCGAGGCTCCCAGTTGGAGCTGAAAGCCAGAGCACTTGTAATGATCGGGCTGACATGTCTGGGACGTGATATCATGTGTCAGCTTATGATGGAAGCCTGGGCATAAGTCTTGAGAAAGGAATGTATGGGTATATGCCAGCCCTCGAGTGCGAGTGACTGCGATCGAAATAACAAAAGCAAAAGTCTCCCAGTATAGCCTTGTCGAAAATAGCCCCGCTCCTCTCTCTGGATGCACATGGCAAATGTACCATGAATGACGGAATCCCAAGACAACCGACCATCCAGACCCTTCTCAGCTCCTCAAACACCCTGGGGATACTGGTTCTTCCACCACTCCTCCCACTCGGCGTCCCGAGTCTGCACATCCATCCACGGCCCCTGCCACGAGCCGTTGGTGGCCGGCGTCCTCCGCCTGGTGCGGACTTCCTGGCGGGTAAGGATATTACTATCTTGACCACTGGAGCTGTCGACTGTCAGACTCTCCCTCTGGACACGCTTTCTCAGGGCGGGGGGAAGCAAACCCCGCAACCAGCGGAAACGAATCTTGAGTGTGGAAAGAAGTCCTGACATTTTATGGTTCTTGTCGGTGGCGGCGTCCCGCGTGCGCTCATCGGCCGGCGTGTTGCAGTAGTTGCAGGCCGTCGACATCAGCTCCTCGAGCTTGGTCGGTGGGAATGGCTTCCCTGTCGAGTCCTTGGCCTTATCTTGGTGTTTGCCGGGGTTGAGGACAAACGGCAGCACGGGGTGGCCGCAGACATCGTGATAGGCGATCTGGCGGCAGACGGGACACAGCGGCTGGTCGTCGGCGGTGATGCCGAGGTACCGCTTGATGCAGTAGCTGCCGAATCGATGGCCGCAGGGAAGCAGGCTCCAACCCTCCTTGATGCCCTCAGCGTTGCGAATGCCAGTCGGCTCCTGGCAGATGGGACACGTCTTGTCCTCGACGTGGACCGCCGTTGCAGCTGCTTTTGAGGCAGCGGTCGTGTGCTTCTCGATCTCGGGCTCGTCGTGCACCGGTCGGCCCATGGTGAGGGCAGCAAAAGCGGTGTATTTGGAGGTTCCGAGGCGCTTTGTATGGGGAAGATCGAGAAGTCGACGGAGACGAGGTCCGGGCCGACGAGCAGCAGGTCGGCTGGTGTCGGACATGAACTGGCAGAGTCGTTGACGGTAGCCGACCTACGTTTGGAGAAGAGAAGGTGGGGGAAGGCTGACGATAAAGGCCCGGTGACAAACGGGAACTGAGAGTGCGGATAGAAGGAGGGTAAGAAAAATGAATGCTTTGATGCTGCAACGGACCCTTCCGTGGACGCAGCCTTGTGAAGGTGATAAGGCTCGACCTGAGTGAGATGGATAAGGGAATTGGGCATGTCCTCACCGAGTCGAAGGCTTACCCATGCAGATGATGGGTTGGGTGTGGCAGCATCGA
This sequence comes from Chaetomiaceae sp. PF1801, assembly GCA_023628475.1. Lineage (NCBI taxonomy): Eukaryota > Fungi > Ascomycota > Sordariomycetes > Sordariales > Chaetomiaceae > Chaetomiaceae sp. PF1801. The sequence goes on from JAMAKQ010000012.1 coordinate 114,909, forward strand.
ACCGTTTCCAGGCGTGCTCGAGAGGCCTGCCCAATCACCAGAGGCCAAATGCTTCAGGTAGCCTGGGAGGCTGACCACGCCTTGGTCACCGGGCGCCTAGACCAACCGCTGTTGGCAATGCATGGAAAAGACCGTGCAAAGAATAAGAGGGTCGCGTGCGGAGAGATAGTCCACGCAAGCCACGGTCATGAAGGTTACCGGTACGAAGTACTGCCTGCTCATATGCGCACAGCCCGGGACAACCCAGAAACCATGGTCCACTGGCATCCGCCCGCTGAGATCACTTGTCCATCAGCCAAAATGCATGGGCCATGATCGCAAACGGTGAACGAGGACCGTTGGCTAGGTTGACACTGGAATGGAGTCAATGGACAGTGAGTGTGACAAACATCAATGCTCAACCGAAGTCTGCCTGTCCTCAACCAACTCCACAGGAAACAGCCAACAAGGTGCTCAGTTGCTGGAGTGGGGAAGGTGGGGACTGCAAGATATACCCCGCAGCGGTTAGGCACAACCCCACTGTGGTGGGGTTGCACTTTTGGTTCCGCAGCGACGCGACGCGACCCTAAAATCCCAAGCAAGCCCTCGAACTCGAGAATTCATGATGGACTTCGGTGGTTCGGCAAGATGCGCTTCAAGACCGACCTCAAGAATGTGAGGACCTTCTCGAGTAAGGTGCCCCATGTGTTTCTCCACCAATTTCGTCTGACATTTGTCGTTCCGTCCAGAGCTCGCCGCCGCCCTCAACTCCCTCGAGAAGATCGCCTGGGTGCGCCTCGACGATGAAACGGTCCGCTTCACCGTCATACCCGACACGGGATCCCAAGTCTGGGCGTACGCTGTTCTGCCCCATTACAGCCAACCCTCGAACTAGTCTAGGCTGACAACATTAGCTCTCTCTCGGTCGACCTGATCTTCGACAACTACCACATCCAATCCGCCGAGCCCAACAACACCATCAACCTCGAGCTGCCCCTCGGGCCCCTCCAGCGCGCCCTCAAGTCCGCCGTTGGCAGCAGCTATGCCAACCTCCGCCTCACCAAACGTGACGGCATCCCCATGCTGTCCATGACCATCCACACCATGACCAAAGACGGCGCCCAAGACGCCCGCGGTTTCGGCGGCGGCGGCGGCGCATTCCCCGCTGGCGGACGACACAACAACAACAACCGCGACCCCAGCAACCCATTCGACGACAACCCCGACCTCTTCCCACAAGAATCCCTCGAGCTGACCATGAAGCGCGAGCGCGAAAAGATCATCACCCAGGATATACCCGTGCGGGTGCTGCACCCGGACACAGTCGAGACCATCATGCAGCCCAAGGTGCGCGAGCCCGACGTGCACATCCAGCTGCCGCCCCTCCTCCAGCTAAAAGCGATATCCGACCGCTTCACCAAGCTGGCCCTCGCCTCCTCCACCTCTTCCAACACCACCTCCAGAGGCAGCCAAAACCCCAAACTCACCCTGTCCGCCAACATGCACGGCTCCCTGCGCCTGCGCCTGACGACCGAGACGCTCGACATCACATCGGTGTGGAACGGGCTCGAGAACCCGGAGCTGGACCCGTCGCAGCTGGCCATGCCGCTCGAGGAGCACCCGTCCACAAAGTTCCGCGAGGCCGGGCCGGACAAGTGGGCCACGGTGCGCGTCGACGGAAAGGACTGGAGCCGCGTGCTCAGCGTCGGGCGGCTTGAGGGCCGTGTGATTGCCTGCTTTGCCGACGACCACGCGCTGATATTGTATGTCTACGTGCCGCATGTGGATGATGTTGGGGCTGAGGACGTGGTGACGTATTATGTTTCGAGTTATAGTGCTTGAGCTTGGGGGAGTACAAAAGGGGAAGAGTTGTTGTTATTTTCAGTGGGCGGATCGTTATTTGGGTTCATCATGAGGAGTGATTTGGCGTCATATAAGGCTTGACTGCTTGCTGGATTTTCGAGCGGTTCGTAGACGGTCACAAGGGCAGCATGGCGTTGAGGTTGGAATTGCTAGAACTTGACCATCGGTAGAGGATCCCGTTCCGAAGCCTAATCGAGGAAGCCTGGAATGGCGATTTGGGCTGTATTATTTGCCAGTTAAAGCTCGGTCCAGTCTCGCACCAACTTAGTCTCCTGATTCGTGAATACCATGCCAACCTTCTTCGCCTTCTTCCCCCCAGGCCTCCTCGGCCCCGCCTTGAGGTCCTGTCCAGAGCACACTGAGCATGCGATCACAGTCTGCGGACCACGCAAGTCAAACGTCCCAACCAATCTCGCCAACTGCAGCGTGTTGCTTCATCATTAAACTCGTATGTACGCTAAAATATACACTTCACCCCCATCCTCTCAGAACCCAACATGAAACAAAACCAAGCCAAAAACTACCGCCCTTTTTAAAGACAGCGAGCGACCTTTGCAGGTGACATCAACGTATTACACATACACATATATCATAACTTATACAATCCCAACCCCCCTTCTCCCCTCCCCTCACCGGATCCCTACAACCCACCACCTGATTTTCATCACCCCCTCCAGTAACTCTCATTTAAAGAGAGAAGAACTATGACTTCCCCATCACATCCACATACCTCGCCCCCTTCTTCGCCTTCTTCGCCCCAGGCCTCCTCGGCCCCGCGGCCCCAAGCAAATCGTCAATGCTGCTCGAGTTGCTCAGGCTGGTCGGCGGTCTCGCAACCCCGGAGCCTCCCTGGCCCAGCGGCGGGGCACTAGCCGTGCTGGTGTTGGACACAGACCGGAGCATCGCGACGGGTCCCTGCGGCGGCGGATTACCGGATGGCAGATTGGACTCAGAAGACGAAGACATGGGCGGGGGCGGGCCGCCGCCGAGGCTGGCGCTAGCAGACCGCGGCGGGCCCGAAGGGGGCGGAGCGCTAGCCCGCCCTGCGTCGGCCGAAGAATGATGGGGTGGCGGGCCCGGGCTGGCGCTGACGGAGCGCGGGGCGGCCTTGGGCGGCGGAGGCGTGGCCTTCTTGGTGGCTTCCTCCGGGCCCGCGTTCTTGTTGACCCAGCGCTTGAGCTCCGGGTCGTAGTAGAACGAGTTGGGCTCGCCGAGCTTGGCGCGGATGGGCTTGTTGGCGGTGGAGGAGTCCTGCGAGGGGGCGGCGGCTTCCTTCTTTGCGCCGCCTCCGAACCAGGAGGTGAAGCCCCAGCCTTTCTTGGCTTGTTTGGCTGCTTCAGCGCGTTTGGCTTGGTTGTGTTAGCATGATTGAGATTACGGTTTGGGAGGCCTGTTGCGCTTACCATCTTCCTCCGCAGCCTTGCGGAACATCTCGGCATTCTCACGGTCCTTCTCCTCCTTGCTCTTCTCGGCAGGTTTGGGCGTCGGGAAATCGTCGTCATCGTCATACATGATGCCCTTCTTCTTGGGCTTCGGCTTCGCCTCCTCACTGGAGTCGGCCTCCTCATCGGCACCCGCAGGCTCAGGTTCGTATGACGGCGGTTCGTAGCTGTATGGCTGGTACGAAGGAGGTTCGTAGGACCCGTTGCTCGGGCTGTCGTCCGACGAGCTAGTCTTCTCCTCGGCAGGCGCTTCATACGGAGTGAGCGAAGGAGGCTCATATCCGTACGATGGAGGCTGGTAGCTGGATGCCTGGGGAGAGTCACCAGGAGCCTTGGCTTCAGCCTCGTGGCCACGGACTTCTCCATTCACAGGAGCGCCAGGGTAGCCAACGGCCTGAGGAGGTGCACTTGCGGGTGCCTGAGGAACAGCAGGTTGGGTAGCTGGGCTGTACGGCGATTGTTGCGGAGCGTTGTATTCGGCACCGTAGGGAGTGTACAGGGCGGCCGGCGAACCGCTTCTGCCGGGGCTGTAATTCCCCGCGCGCCCGGATTGCATCTCCAGGGACCGTCTCGGCAACTCGAAGGAGCCTCGGTTCAACTCGCTCGACGTCCGCTCTAGCGATGACCGAGGAGCATACGCCGATGTCGATGGTCTGCTACCCGAGCCTGTCGACTGGGGAGCTCCCCGGGCATATCGAGAGGCAGCCCGAGTCGGCGGCGCCGAGGCCGGGACGGGCCCATTAGACACAGGAGCGGGCATGCCATAACTCGGAACGGCAGCGCCGAACGTCTCCAAGTTTGCGACCGAGGGCGACCGGCTGATGGTTGGAGTGCCTCCCGCGACACGCGCGAACGGGCCGGATTCTCCCTCTGTTGAGGATGCTTGTCCTGAGCCCTCGTCGTCACCCGAGACAAACTTGTTGAATTTGCTCCACATCGTGTCCGAGACCTTGTTCATGCTCGGCTTAGGGATCCACGAACTGGACTCCTCCTTAGGAGCCTGCTTCAAGCGTCTCATAAGGTCCTCAACGGCATTCTCCAGGATGGGATGATGGTAGGGCGACCTCTTGGTCTGCGCCGTGATTGCTGCAGCAATTGCGTCGCAGTACTGAAGAGCCTTATCCCTGAAGCCGTACTCGGCGAGAGCAAGCGCATGTTGCAGCTTGTATGCCGCCAAGTGCGGGTTCGAGATAGGGATGCTGGAACCTCCAGCCAGGCTCTGGCCGTACTCGTAGACCTCACTAAGCAGGAGGGGTTCGATCTCCTTGGCGAACTGCTCAGCCTGCTTCTTGTGGTCGGAGCCAACAAGCACGAATTGAGAGGCCGGGTCATCGAGCCCCCCAAATACAGTGTGACTGCGCGAAAACATGAAGCAGATATGAGCCGCTTCAGCCCTTCCATAACCGGAAAGTAAGACGCCGAGCGCGTTGATCGCCCGAACGTCGTCGGCGCTCCTGTTGCTGAGGATGAGGCTGAGGGTCTCCCGCCACTTGTCGAGGCCTTCCAGTGCGTCCTTCGAAGGACCAGATGCCGTAGTTGTGGCCACCAGCTGGAAGCCGGCGCGAGCATGACTCGGGACAAGCTCATCGACACTCTCCTCATGATTCCCAGAGAGCACTCCGTACAAGGCAGCAAGCGATTCGTTGCCGTGGCCGGAGAAGTTCACCTCCTTCTTGATGAATTCTTCGGCAACCTGCTTGTACAGATTGGGAGCGAGCGCGTTGGAGAGCAGAAGAGCATGGCCCCACAGCCGCTGGTCCGCTGCTGCCCAAATCGCCTTCTCGCAGTCGCCGCTCAGGAGATGACGGCGAATCTGATCGATCGTCGAGGCGCTGACCCCATCCGATTGCACCCCGACTGGTGCCGAATCAGTCAGGCCAAGGGAAGGACCGCCGTTAACGTAAGGTGCCGCGTTGTCCGATCCCTCAACCCCTGGTGTGAGGATATCCCGAACCGCCTTGTTGACGGCGGGATTGCCTTCGAGAACTCCGTCATGCTCGATAAACACGCGAAGAATCTTCCACAAAAGCACCCGCTCGACAGCTCGCTTGTCATCGTGAGACAGCTGGGGGTGAAGGAAGAGGTTGGTGGGCAAGCCTCGCTCCAGGCTCTCGATGCCGTTGGTGAGCCACGTGATGGTCTCCTTCTTCTTTGACTTGCCCTTCAGCGGCCCTGGGAACTTGGCAAGCCGCTCCTCGAAAGGAATGATGTCCTTGACATTCTGAATCTTGACCTCGCCTGGACTGCGAACCACAGCAGGGATGCTCTGGTTCATGCCGTACCGGGGTACTTCCTTCGGAAACATTGTGACAAATGTTCCAGCGACGCCCCAAGAGATGAGCGGTGCACCTCGCCATCGTTGGAGGGGATCGTGCTCTCGGCCATCTGTCGGAGGGATGACGTTGAGATTCAAGGAGGCACCCCTCGGACGGCCACTGGACGTGGCAGGGGCAGCCTGGGGCGGGGCGAGCGGAATCGCCGCAGAAGGGTAGGCCGTGCCGCGGGGAGAGGTAGGGTCGTTAACCGATGAGGGACGAGGAATCGGCTCGACAGGCACCGCACTCCGGTTACCATAGAGAGCACCAGGAGACTGGGTCTGCGAGCGAGGCGGGGGGGCAAAATCATACGCCGGCGCCAGGGGGCTGTGGGTGGACATGGCGCGCTTCGGGGGTGATAACATGGCCTGTCCTGGAAGTGCGGACGGCGGGGGCGTCTGCCGCGCCTGAGGCGGTGGTGCATACCTCGAAACGGGCGGTGATGTTGGTTGGGGCGGCGCCGAGATTCCCGGAGACGCTCGCGCCGTTGCGGGCGCCTCTTCTTCCTCGACCTCCCTTGTCGGAGGTAGTGACGGTACCCTCTGCAGCCGGTACTCATGCAGCGAGCTGCTGCTTCGCCTTTCAGCCAAGGCACCCTCTGGTTGATTCACGGGCGCATGACCTCTCGTCCTGTCATGGTTCAGCTCAAAGTGAGCAAGTGGGCTAGAGGTGCGGGGCTGATGAGGCAGGATCGGGGGTCCTGGGGTCGTCGGAGCTGGTCCATAACTGCTGCTGGGTTGCCGCGAGGCGGGCGGAGCTGGGGAATATCGGCTCAAGGCGGGTGACGGGACCGGGCCAGGAGCATGCGGTGCACTGGGAGGCGCAGGGGAGTAACGGGTGGAAGCGACGGGAGGCGCCGCAGGCTGAAGGCTCGGAGCGGAGCTCAAGGAGGCGTAAGGGTTGACACGTGGCGGGGCAACGAGCTCCGGGAGACCCGCTTCAGGCCTGGTTGGAGCGGGTGGTCCTGAGGGAGGTATCGCGTGGGAGGAGGTCACAGACGGGGGAGCAGACGGCGGTGGAGGGGCATATGGGCTCGGGTGAGTCGGTGACGGCACACTCTTGTGGCTGTGACGAGACGCCGGCCGTGGCTTAGTCGTGACGGGAAGCTCCTCAAAGAAGCTCTCATGGGTCGGTTTGTGTGCGCTCGGCGCTCCTTGCGACGAGTGGCTCGATCCAGGACGCGCCATCCCAGTTGGCGGGACACTGCTCGGCGGCGGCGGCGGCGGCGGCGGGTGAGAGTACATGCTCGCGCTCCTTGGTGGCGGGGGCACAGCGGCAGGAGAGGTCGGTGCTGACGTAGTAGGCTGGAGCGGCTGAGCACTAGTTCGTCTCTTGGGAACCTTGACAACCTCCATGGGGAGATCGTACGGAGACGTGTATCCGCCCTTGGCCTTGTCGACGAAACTCTGTGCCTTGCTCTTATCCTGGGAGGGAGGTGGAGCGCTGTATCCGTACTGCGCAGGCACAGACGCAGGCGGCGCTTGAGGCGGGACGGCATACGGGGAGGCGACAGGAGGTTGAGCTGGTTGAAAAGCCGACGCTGGCGCAGCCGGGAGATAGGGGCTCGCCGGAACCACAGGCGACGCAGCCGGAAGATAAGGATTCGCCGCAGGCGCAGTGGCTGCCGGCGTCTGATTCTGCGGCAGATACTGCCCATTGAGTGCCGGCGCATATCCAGCTGAAGCAGGGGGTTGAGTTGGCTCCGGCTGTTCTGTTTCCGAGTCTTCGAGGAGGCCCTCATCATCGCTGCCAAGGAATGCGGACGCATCCACCTCTTTTGTCTCGGCCCCCTCGTCTGGAAGAAAGCCCTCATCGTCCTCATCTCCGAACACGGCCTCCCATTTAGCATCCAAGTTCTCACCCTCCTCTTTCTTGGGCTCAGCCTGGGTGCTCTCTGTGCTTTGAGTCGACTCCTGTGGCTGGGGAGTAACCTCCTCGGGCTGGGGTGTCTCCAACTCAGTCTCCGATTCCTCAGCAGTCGCCTCCAAGGGCGCAAAGCCAGTCCCGCTGGGACCCATGTCCATGGAGTTGAGGACGTCCATGGTCGACTTCCGTTCCAGTGGAGGGGCCTGGAAGCCGTTCGTCTGGCTGGTCTTGTCGCCGCGGACATTGGAAAAGAAATCGTCCTCTTCCCCATTCGCCTCCTCGGTGAAAAGATCATGTCCCTCACCGGCTGAGCCCTGCTGTGCCGCATCCTGCTTGGCCGACGAGACCAGGGGAACTCCTTCCTCGAAGCGAGCGTCAAGGGTTTCTTCGGCCGCGGTATCCAAGTCACCGGTTTCCGTTCCTTGGGCGGCAAAATCAGCCCCGGTGGTGGCATCAGGAAGCGTCCCGTCCTCCCGGCTCTCCTCCTCCTCGATCTCGCGAATCATGTCCTCGGCTTGGTTGAAAGAGATGGGCTGCTCCAGCTCGGGCCTTGTCTCGTTCGTCTCGTCCGTCTCGTTTAAGGGCGCTACAGGCGGGAAGGAGTTGGTTCGGTTGCTTTCGGGCATGAACTTGAAGGGGTCGGTGGCGGTCCGCGGAAGGGTCCACTCGGCGTCGTCGTCGTCGTTCCAATTCACTTCATGCGGCACGGTCCGTGTAAAGGACATTGTGCTGAAGTGTTTGTTTGCCGCACTCGACTCGTCCGGCGAGGCACTCTCGACAGATTCGGCTGGGGCTGTCTGTTCCGTGTTCTCGGCGGTCGGCTCTGGCGCGTTGTCGTTGTCGGCCAGCCAGTCGTCGCCGGTGCCATCACCCTGGAACCAAGCACCGGCCTCGTCACTCTCTGCAGCCGGCTGCTGTACTGGGTCTTCTGTAACAGTGTTCCCTTGCGCAGGGCTAGATGTGCTCTCCTCGGTTTGTTTTTGGGTAAGGTCGGCGGTCGAGTTTGGCATCATGGCAGGATGCCATGACGAATTGGGCGCATCGGACACCATGGTGGACCGAGTAAGCGCCGCGCGAGGTGTAAGGTGTGCGCGGCTGCGCTAGAATGTAAGGAGACAGAAATACTGAAGACGAAAAGCTGAAGATTAGCAGGCGTTCTTGGTCAGATCGGGGCCAGGTCAGGGGTCGAGCAAGACACGAGAGAATCGCGTCGACGGACCCCTGTCGAGATTCCCGACATGGAAAGAAGCAAAAAATCGCATACTTATACAAACAGAAGCGGTAGGCTAACAAGAAATATCTAGCAAACAGACATCTTGACTCGGGGCGGGCGAATGTGGTTCTAGACAGTGTGCCTCGACAGCCGATCGGGAAAAAGATGTAAAGTTGGCAAGACCACAAAGGCGATGACGGGATCGCCCAAACAGGGACTCGGGAAGCGGCGCTGCACATGCAACAGAACAGAAGGGCAACGCTGGCCTCAGCGGGAGGCGGCAGAGGCTGCAGGGGCCGCATTAACAGAGCTACTCTTATCGGGCTGCCCGCTGCTAGGGAAGCAGCACTGTTATCAGTTACAACCTTAACAGATAAACTGCGGCTTGGCGTACTTTCTGCGAATGCATGTCAGATGCGCAGCAACCCCTGTCACCCTGGAAGGTGTCTCCCGTGCAACGTTCCGAAGCATGCGCAACCGTCGTCGTCAGTGTTGGCCAAGTTTCGAAGTCGACATTTAAGCCATTTTCAACAGTCAACTCTGGGCGCCTTTCGATAGCTTCTCGCCTTCTGTCCGGGACGTACCATGAGATTCTACACCCCAAGCAGTTGATCGGTCCAGAAATACCCCCCTTTGATCTCGATCAGCCTCGAGATACCGCAGCCAACACCCGGCTTCGTTGTGCCACGCGATGCGCGTACCGTGATCGATACCTTACGCTTACGAGTAGTGGGCAAGGAAGAGAGGAGTAGGAGCTCTCGGTTGACCTAGAGGAGAAACCACCATCCCCGTCCGGGTCCAACTCTGCCAGAGATTCTCGAACAGCACAGCCCTCGAGCCCCTCGGGCGATGCGGGATGCCGCCCTCAACCTCCCATCCCCCAGCGAAGCCGCCAGACTCGCCGGCCGACGACTCGGATTCCGACCTCGAGATCGACCTTGAGGAGCTAGACCCCCAGCCCGTCTCCGGGTCAGAGCAACCAAAGAGGAACGGCCAAGCACGCGACACCGCCGAACAACGAGCGCCCAGGATCGCTCTGCGCACGCTCCGGATGGGCGGGCTACGACGCGGCGCCAAACGCAACGGATATGGGGAACTGGGTCAGAGTCATGGCGGCGGTTACGAAGACACCGAAGCTTTGCTAAGAGATGGAGACGGCGGAGATCGGAGGTACTCTGACGCCAGCGCGGCCGGTGGGGATGATGCGCCGCTGCTCAGCGGCCATGGTGGTAGCTCACGCAAACGGCGCGGGTCGCTGGCCAGCGAGGGCCTTCGCAGGGTCGCCCTGAGGCTCCCCAGCTTCATGTCAGGCACTGCCGCGGACCACGGCAACCATGACGAGGAGCTTGACAAGGAGGAGGACGACCCGTCGTCGTCGAGGCTGGTGGCTGTCGGCTCCTCCCAGTCAACACGCTTCCCGCCGAACGTCGTGTCGAACGCCAAGTACACGGCATGGAGCTTCCTGCCTGTTACGCTCTACAACGAGTTCTCCTTCTTTTTCAACATGTACTTCCTCCTCGTCGCCCTCTCCCAGGCCATTCCCGCGTTACGAATCGGCTACCTCTCGACATACATCGCACCACTAGCCTTCGTGCTGGTCATCACGCTAGGCAAGGAGGCCTATGACGATATCGAGAGGCGGAGGAGGGACAACGAGGCGAATTCAGAAGAATATACCGTCATCCAGTTTGATGAACCGGGTAGAGGGGGAGGCGCCCGGCCGATGAGGAAAATGAAATCTACCCATGCGCGTAAAGGGTCGAAGCGACATGTTCCGCAAACGGACCGGCTCTCGGACATCCAAGAGGAGGAGGAACAAACCGAGGGTGACGGACGGCGGAGACCCCCAGCATGGACCGTCACAGAGGTTAGCAAGAAGGCGCGGGATCTCAAGGTTGGCGATGTCCTCAAGCTCAGCAAAGGACACCGCGTGCCGTCGGACGTCGTCATTCTCAAGTGCCTTTCAAACGATCCAGCCGCGCAAAAGCACGAGGCAGAGGGGCCACGAAAGGATGAGTCATTGCTCCTGGACCATGCGGCCGACGCTGGGGAAGGCAGCTCGAGTACGCAAGCTCTTACCGAGGACGACCAAGGGGCTGCCGAAGGAGGCTCGAATGGGGAGACGTTCATCAGGACAGACCAGCTCGATGGTGAGACGGACTGGAAGCTGCGCTTGGCATCCCCCCTGTCACAGAATCTGGCCACCGAGGAGCTGGTCCGGCTCAGGGTCACAGGTGGCAAGCCGGACAAGAAAGTAAACGAATTTGTCGGCACACTGGAACTTCTGCCCTCGCGGCAGGACGCCATGAGTGCCGCGACCTTTTCTCAAGACGACGATGGCGACGTAAAGGCGGCGCCCCTTTCGATCGACAACACCGCATGGGCTAATACTGTCATCGCGTCGCATGCCACCACTCTGGCAGTCATTGTCTACACGGGCCCGCAAACGCGGTCTGCGCTCTCCACGTCGCCATCTCGTTCCAAGACCGGCCTCTTGGAGTACGAGATCAACTCGCTCACCAAGATCCTCTGCTTCCTTACTCTCGCACTTTCAATCATCCTCGTCGCCCTGGAAGGGTTCAGTAACACCAAGGGAAGCATATGGTACGTCAAGATCATGAGGTTCTTGGTCCTTTTTTCAACCATTGTCCCCATCAGCCTGAGGGTCAACCTCGACATGGGAAAGAGCGTCTACTCTTGGTTTATCCAGAGAGACCCGGGCATTCCTGGCGCTGTTGTCAGGACCAGCACCATCCCGGAGGATCTGGGGCGGATCGAGTATCTGCTCAGCGACAAGACTGGAACCTTGACGCAGAACGAAATGGAGATGAAAAAGATCCACGTCGGCACCGTCTCGTATGCCAACGACGCCATGGATGAAGTCTCGGCCTACGTGAGGCAGGGCTTCCATCTCACTCCCTCTGACACCCAGGCCCTTGTTACTCCGTCCACGTCGCTGTCATCGGCCGCAAACGTCGGTGCTACCAGGACACGCCGGGAAATTGGCTCTCGCGTCAGGGATGTCGTCCTGGCGCTCGCGCTCTGCCACAACGTCACGCCAACCACCGAAGAAGACGAGGACGGCCGCATGGTGAATTCATACCAGGCCAGCTCGCCCGACGAGATTGCCATTGTCCGCTGGACCGAGTCGGTCGGCCTGCGCCTGGCGTCTCGTGACCGCAAGAGCATGGCCCTCGAGGCTACCGAGACGGGCCGGACCGTCGTCAGGGTACGCATCCTGGACATCTTCCCTTTCACCTCGGAAGGCAAGCGCATGGGTATCATTGTGCAGTTCTACGAGAAGCAGCAGCCTGGGGTTCCGAGCCTGGGCTCCGGAGAGATTTGGTTCTATCAGAAAGGCGCCGACACCGTCATGGGCTCCATCGTAGCGGCGAATGACTGGCTCGACGAGGAGACGGCAAACATGGCGCGAGAGGGCCTCCGGACGCTCGTTGTCGGCAGAAAGCGGCTGTCGGCGGCCGAGTACCAGGAGTTCTCGGCCAAGCATCAGGAGGCGTCCTTGGCCATCAGCGGCCGCGAGGCCGGCATGCAGGCCGTCGTGTCGCAGTACCTCGAGCACGACCTGGAGCTGCTCGGCGTCACCGGCGTCGAGGACAAGCTCCAGAAGGACGTCAAGCCGTCACTCGAGCTACTCCGGAACGCGGGCATCAAGATCTGGATGCTGACCGGCGACAAGGTGGAGACGGCGCGCTGTGTGGCGGTCAGCTCCAAGCTTGTCGCCCGAGGCCAGTATATCCACACAGTCGCCAAGCTGCGCCGGAAAGACGCCGCCCAGGAAAACCTCGACCTGCTCCGCAGCAAGCCCGACTCGTGCCTGCTCATCGACGGCGAGAGCCTCAGCATGTACCTGACGCACTACCGCACCGAGTTCATCTCCGTCGCCGTGCTCCTCCCGACCGTCGTCGCCTGCCGGTGCTCGCCGACGCAAAAGGCCGAGGTCGCCAAGCTCATCAAGGAGTACACCAAGAAGCGCGTGTGCTGCATCGGCGACGGCGGCAATGATGTCTCGATGATCCAGGCGGCCGACGTCGGCGTGGGTATCGTGGGAAAAGAAGGGCGTCAGGCCAGCCTCGCGGCTGATTTCTCGATTGAGCAGTTCCACCACCTGACCAAGCTGCTCGTTTGGCACGGCCGCAACAGCTACAAGCGCAGCGCCAAGCTGGCGCAGTTTGTCATCCACCGCGGGTTGATTATTGCGGTGTGCCAGACCATGTACAGCATCGCGTTGAACTTTGAGCCTGAGGGTCTTTACAAGGTTTGTTCTTCCCCGCCCATTTCCGCTACGACACGACGTACGGCTAACACCTAGGGGTGTAGGACTGGCTCCTAGTCGGCTACGCAACCGTCTACACGGCCATGCCGGTCCTCTCCCTCGTCCTCGACAAGGACGTGGACGAGAACCTGGCCAACCTGTACCCGGAGCTGTACAAGGAGCTGACGTCGGGCCGGTCGCTGTCGTACCGCACCTTTTTTGTCTGGGTGTTCGTGTCCATCTACCAGGGCTGCCTCATCCAGGGCCTGTCGCAGGTGCTGACCGAGGTGGACGGCCCGCGCATGGTGGCTGTCAGCTTCACGGTGCTGGTGCTTAATGAGCTGCTCATGGTGGCCATTGAGATCACGACGTGGCATTGGGTCATGGTGGTGTCGATTGTGGGGACGTTTTTGATGTTTGTTGGGTCGATTCCGTTCTTGGGAGGGTATTTTGACTTGGCGTTTTTGCTGACTGTGTGAGTATCTTTTTCTCTCCGTTGATGTGAACGTGTTCACTGACAAGAGGCAGGGGGTTCTACTGGCGGGTTGCCGCTATCCTGGCTATGTCCTTGATTCCCACGTACGCGGGCAAGGTCATTCAGAGGACCATGAAGCCGCCTTCGTACAGGAAGGTTCAGGGGATCTGAGGTTGGATGGGAAGGGAGCATGGGATGGCGTTGGTGGTTAGACACGAGCACAGGACCGATATCAGCCTTGGATACAGCGTCTCTGGTTATATGAACGTGATGCATCTTCTCTCACCGAGTCCGATTCAGATGGAGCCCTTCTCTCTAGATGTCCGCTCTAGATGCATGACCATCCGCGTTTTGTACAACTCACAGTATCCAAGCATTACAGCTTCAAAACGAGCCAGTCCTCTCCAAGGCTCGGATACTTCCTCTTCAACTCGCCCACGACGCCTTTGACAGGACCCTGCAGCTCCTTTCCGCCGGCCCAGACCTTGGGACCAACATAATGGGCCATGAAGCCGTCCGGCCCAGAAAACATGAGCAAGTTCTTCCCGCCTTTGACCGGGTTGCCGTTGACGTCCTTGCACTGGCATGGCTCGCCGTCTGTGCCTGCTGGGGCGTCCTTCTCATCCGAGACCACCAGCTTCTTAGCCGAGTGGCACGAGCAGTCCTCGTCGTTGACGCGAGCGGCGGCAGGAATTAGCTGAGCGCTGTCCTGGCCTCCAGCCGACGACCACAGCCCCCAAATCCACCGAGCACGTGCTGGTACAGGGGCTTTACCAGTAGTCGACGACAACCGTGCCAGGCTCTTGACAGTGGCAGCGTCAATGAACGAGCCCTCCTCGTCTACGGTGCACGAATACCTGAACCTCTCCCCATACCTCCACCTGAACTCCTCCAGCATCGCCACCACGGCGCCCTTCTCCCCCTCCCCGCCCTCACAGCCGACACAATCCTCCCTCCGCCGATTCGCCCACACGACCTCCATCTCGACCCCGGGCTGATCAAGCAGCGCCCTTGCAGCCTGCAAAGCAGGCGCAATCCCAGTCCCACCAGCAAAGAAGACCACCTTCTTCTTCTCCTTCCCTTTATCCTCAGTCATATCCCCCTCCCCATCCGCCACCCCAACCCTCTTCCGCAAATCAAACCCCAACCTCGGCCCCCTCAACTCAACCGTATCCCCCACCTTCAACCGCGCCAAATACCCCGACACCTCGCCCCTCTCCATCCGCCGGATATACAACCTCAGCTTCCCATCCTCATCACCTGACACTTCCGACAATGGCAGAGGTGTATAATCCCTCGCCACCTGCAACTCAGGCTGCTTGACCTCGACCGACCACAGACCATGCTCCCAGGCCTTTTTGATCACCTCCACACTCTCACTCTCACTCTCGCTGCCACTTTTCACTGTACTGCTGCTGGTGGTGCCAAACAGACGTTTGGGCTTAGCAGGCTCGAGGGTGAGGAGAAACGCTGTAGGTGAGACCTGCTCGCGCGCCGTGATGGTGAAGGGGACGAAGGTGTGATTGTTGAGGGGTTTTTGGTCCTTGGTGGCGGTCAGGACCGGGGGGAAGGCGAGGAGGAGGGCAGCGATTAAGGCTATTGTGGTCCATTTCGTTGATCGTTTTCGTTTGGGGGGTTGTTTTGCTTCTTGACTGGGTGGTGGTGGGGTTGGGGGTGGTGGTTGTTGTTGTTGGTTATGGCGGGTGGTGTCGTCGACCTTTGGAGGGTGGTAGGCCGGGGCGGTGAATCTGGGTTGGGCCTTGGCTATTTTGATTGGCGGCGGTTTGCGGTGGTTAGGGGCTGTGAGGTGAAAGGGACGGTGTTGAAGCCGTTGGATAATGGCATGGCTCCGCGGTGAGGAGGGATAAGATGAGCTGAGTGAGATGGGTCGCAGCGAGGAGAGGAGTTTGGACCCGAATGCCGCTGTTGTCGGGCAACGACTATACACAAGTGCCTGTCTCATTTCGACTTCATCACGAGGCCAGCTGTGTATGCCGGCGTCCTGAGCTCTCGCTCGCAGGAGAACAAAAGAAGGATGAGGACTCGAAGAGTGAGATGACGTTCGATTGGTGGACTCGGCGAAAAGGTAAACAGTTATGCATTTAAAAAGCATAATACCCCCGCCAATTGGCAAAGCATGAAGATGCAACACCATCCCCATGCATTCCCGTGAGAGTGAGAGAGTGCGAACTTAGCGAAGAAGGTCTACTCTACTTTACATCGCTACTCTACACAGGTCTATATCTATAGCCGCAAGATCCGCCCGTCCTGCCGGATGCCCCCTCTAAAAAGCTCCTCTATCACCCTCCCTTTCAAGATGGTCTCCCCCACAATGCCCTCGACATGCCTCGGCTCAACCCTACCATACCAGATACCATGCCCCGCCAGAGGATGCGCCTGCCCGTCCTCCGTTCTTAGACTCGGCGGCAAATACACAATCACATTCCCCGCAAACTTGTGCCCACCAATATGGCTAATCAAGCCCACCCTCGCCGCAACCTTCCTCCCGGAAGCTTCCCCTTCCATAGCAGCGACCCCATCCCCATCCTCCCCCTCAACATCCACAGGCCCCCTCAACACCTCCACCCCTTTCTCAGGCAACCTCCTCTCAAACTCCCCCCTCAACACCGGCCCAAAAACCCCACACCTCTTATCCCGCCCCCCATGCCCACAAACCAGCACCACCACCTCCTCCACGTCTCGCACGCCCCACAGCAAAGCCTGATAAGCCTTCTGCCGCAGCAACCGGGAGCGGTGGACAGGCGACAGGCCGTCGTGCATCGGGTGCAGCTTCTCGGGCTGCAGGTACCCCCTAACCAAAGCCTCGACGCTGTCGAAGGAGACGCGCGGCAGGTAAGGGACGTACTTGAATTGGGGTAGGATGTAGACGGAGGTGGTTTGGAGTTCGGGGCGTTGTTTGGGCGGTGGGGAGGAGGGGAAGGAGGAGGCGAGGGGGGAGATGTTGTGGAAGGGCTAAACATCGATGTATCAGCGTTGGTTGGTGATGGTTGGGGACAGTGCAGGGTGAGGCTGAGGGTGAGTAAGGGAGAGAGCTTACGTCGTTGTATTTCCCCCTCGGTCCGACCAGCTCGCGCAGGTCGGCTACGAGGTTGTCGCCGCCGTTGTCCTCCTCGATGCGCGACGGCCAGTCGTCCTTGCCCGTGCAGACGAGGACATGCTGGGCGTAGTTGGAGATGAGACCGTTGAGGGGCGCCTCGCGGTCGATCGGGAAGCCCTCTGGGAGATTGGGCGTTGGGGTGCAGGGGCAGGTCGGCGCCGGACAGGTTGGTGTCGTCGGAAACGGCGGCGGGGCCTTGGTTGCGAATGTTCTTGCTGGCGCTGAGATCGCAGATCTAGCGCATGCTCGCGCCAGCAGCCGGGGTATTGTCATGGTGGGCGGGAATAAGGATGAGGCCCTGGTTGGGGAGACATGTTGAAGTCGAGCTGGGTGCGGAACCCGCACAGCTTGGGATTCGAGCTCCAGTTTTCCAGAGTGCATGTCTCGGTGACTGCCATTTTGGGAAAACAAGCGCACCCCGGTAAGCATATCACGAGTGAAACTATGCAATCATGCAGTGCAATGTGTCTCCCTAATTGAATATTCAATGTTTCCTGACCTAAACTTTGCGGCCAAATCCAAAGAAACGAAAATGAGAACCAGCAACCTCTACACCAACTGCCGCAGCGCCAACGACTCCCTCACCGGCTCCAACTCGTCCTCTCGGTACTTGTACCACTCGAGTGGTTTTCGCGCCAGGAACATGTAGCTTCCCCAGGCACCCATCACCAGCAGTGTGAGGCCGACAGTGGTCACTGCGAACACAATCTTGTTCGTGTCGTCGTCCAGCTCGAAGAGGTTGACGTTCCACAGTGCCTGCCGGCGTGTCAGCTCCGTCTTTGCGTCCAGTAATACAAGAAGCTCTACCAGGTACTCACTGTGGTGAAGGTCGCTGGAAGAAATACCACTCCAAGCAAGCCGATCGTCTTCATGGTCCTGCTGTCGCTGGCGGCGGATTGGGCGACTCTGAGATTGGTCTGGGCGATATCCCGATTCGTCCTGGCCTCTTTCTGAGCAATCATGTTGGCGGTCTACGGGCGGTGTCCATCGTCAGCTTCGACTGCACAACCCTCCGAGACGGTGGCCTTACCATGCTGATGAGGCCCTTGAGACGCTCCAGCAGGTCGGTGGAACGGTCTTGGACAGATCTGCACAAGGACAGAGACCGTCGCAGGCATGCGTCAAAAGCCTCCCTCTTCCCGGGCGGGAGCCGCTTCCCGGTCCCGGCTTGCTCGACAAGGTCCATGGCCTCCCGGCAGTAGTCTGCGTAACGCACTCCAAAGGCGAGAAAGACCTGCGAGTGGCAGATCTGGGCGTTGGTGGCGGCGAATTGCCGATTCATGGCATCGGGATTCGAGAGGACCTTGACGCGCTCCGGAGCAGGGGGGTTGAACTGCCATCCAGGAGGCGCCATGTCCAGGAGCACCTCAATCTCGTTGAGGCTGACCCAGAGGCTGGCCACCCACTCCTCCCACAGTCGGACTCGCTGGGCATATATCAGGGCCAGGATGCCCAGCGGGGTTGCCCGCAATACATCTTTGTTTTTGTCACAGAGGTCTCGCAGTTCGACCAGCTCTCCCGGTTTCATGCAGCTGACGAACGCCACGCTCTGGAGGCTGGGGAGCTCGATGCGCTGCATGCAGGTGACCGCTGAGCTTGACCCCGTGCTGACGAAGACGGCTGTCGTTAGTAGTGCGTCAGCCGAACTTGTCCCCCACGGACTTATTGGGACCACATGGTCTAGACTTACTGATAGCAGCTTGACGCTGAGAGACCTCGTCATACTCGATTTCATAGAAAAAGTACGCCCGTACGGTGTTGTATATTGTGTCCTTGGTCTGTGGCTTGAGGTGGAACAGATCCTCAACCAAGTCTAGCTCCGCCTTTCCTTCGTTGTCGATGGAACGCTTGAGGGGATCGTCATCCAGGCGTGTCTCGCCGTAGGCGGATCTAGACTCGACCTTGTGAGACAGTTGTTTTATACAACAGGACTTCTCAAGCACTTACAACAAGAACAACGCTGGCGGGCCAGCTTGTAGCTGCAATGCTTGCTTCTGCGGATTGTTTAGCTCGGTCACTGGTACGGTCCTCAAAATTGAACACTCACAATCTCCTTGGCCTTGTCAGCGACTTTGCCCTTGCCGCTGAGGTCCTCGTCCATCCAACTATGTTGGGAGATGGTCAAGCACCTGGCTTGAGAGCCTAGCTTGGGGTCATGTAATTCATGCTGGACATAAAAGGCATGCGGATTTCTCATTCTGACGATATTCATGTCGTGGAAGAGGACCTTTTTACCGACTGGTGTTGACGGAGGATGTCATCGAGGCCAGGGAGCAGGTTACAGACATAGAGTTGGAACCTGAGGAGGACCTTTAGCTAGACACCAATATATCATGGTATTCGAAAGGCTCTCAAGCTGTCATCGGGCAATAATCACTACTGCGCCACCGCCATGAGCTGAACACATGGGCCGGGCCGCCTCGAAGGGCCAGAGGCTGCAGCAGATGCATGCAGGACGCGCCAATGTCCAGTCAGGGCTGATGCAGGCAGACTCGGCAGAGAAGTCAGTGAACGGTAAGGCTCCCCATACGATAAGGCTCTTCCCAACATGGGAGACAACTACTTCTTGGTTGCAGTTCAGCAGTCAGCTGGTACTTATTTGACGGGGAATTTAGATCCCAGGCTCCGAGGAGTACCTAACCATATGCAATAAGCAAAGTGCCTCGATAAGCCAATATCTGTCACTCTGGATTTGAAAACCTACCTGGTAGTTACAAACTCGAAGAGACTTGCAACAATACTGGGTTCAACATGGATGATATGCAAAGGAGACCATGAGCTTGTGAAGGGGGCTCTCGGAGTATTCGAGAAGAAAATTCACAATCCGGTGCATATACTGGTAACATTTCACTTCCATCTCTAGACTCCCCGTTTACCACCGTTCAGTAGAAGAAAAAAAAAAGAAAGCTCACTAACACCGCTCAGATCTGAAATGCCACGGCTACCGCCCTCCCTCTTCTGGCGTGCCAGGGGGGAGATATCACCCATGGCCGCGCAGCTCCTACCAGCTTGTCGAGACTTGGAATCGGCCGCCAACGAGCTGCGCTGGATCCGGGAACACATCCGAGACACACCATCACCCGTCCCTGCCGGACTACGTGTTTGGAAGCTGGTCGAGAAGCGAGGTCGGGGCATCCCGCTGCAGTATGTGCTTGGGACACAACCGTTTGGTGACCTCGAGATTAAGTGTCGGCCAGGGGTTCTCATTCCGAGGTTCGTCCACCCTCGAAGTTAACCAGATGAGAGGACCCGAGTTGACTTGACCTTAGACCCGAAACGGAGGCCTACACGCTGCACCTCGCCTCTCTTCTCTCCCACTCTTCACCACCACCAACTTCTCTCTCAATCCTAGACCTATGCACCGGCACAGGCTGCATCCCCCTCCTCCTCCTCCACGCCCTCCTCACCTCCCTCCGCACGCCCATCCCCATCTCCCTCCACGGAGTCGACATCTCCCACACCGCCATCCGCCTCGCGCGCGCAAACCAAGCCCACAACACCCCCGCCCTCAGCCACGCATCATCATCATCATCATCCTCACCCTGCCCATACAATCTATCCTTTTCCCAACACGACATATTCTCTCCTTCCTTAATCCCCCATCTCCAATCCCAATTTCACACCCCCAACGGAAGAAAAGAAGAGAAAGAATTAGACCTCCTCATCTCCAACCCACCCTACATCTCCCCCAAAGACTTCAACCTCTCCACGGCCAGAGCCGTCCGCAACCACGAGCCGTGCATCGCCCTCGTTCCCAATCTCGACCTTGCCCTCAGCCAAAAGAGATACAACTGCCGGCCAGAAGACGTGTTTTACGCTCGCATCCTGGAGATTGCTGGCATCCTCAAGCCAAAGAGGGTGCTGGTCGAGGTGGGGGGTTGGGAGCAGGCTTTGAGGGTTGTGCAGCTTGCTTTTGAGCATAATTTCACTAATGGTAAGGGTGAGGGTGTCGGATATGGGACTGTGGAGGTATGGCGGGACGAGCCCTCTGCCGGGGACATGGGCGAGAGGGTTGTTGTTGCGGGGAGGGAGGTGGTTGTGACGGGAGAAGGGAAGGGGAGGGCGGTTTATCTGTCTCGTGTTTAGCACCGCCAGTGGGTAATGTTGATTTGTAGGTGCAGGGAAGAGAGGTCGAGGGTTATGTGAAAACGGCGGTCTAGATATCGGATATAGATACATGTACTTGTACAATACATTGTACATCCAACGCCGAGCTATCCTACACAGATCACAACACAAAATTCACCAGCTTCCCATCCCTAATGACAATCACCTTCCTAGCCCGCGTGACATCAACCGCCCCATTGGCGAGCCTATTCCTCCCCTCATCCGTCTTGAGGATCTCCCCAACAATCCACTTCTGCAGCTCCTCCCCCGCCATCCCCTCCGCCGGCTTCGGGATATCCACCACAACCCTCAACTTCCCATTCACCTGCACCGCGCACGTCTGCTTCCTCGGCTGCAGCGCCTCCAGCTCCAGCGAGCCGTCCACCACAGGAAACGCCGCCTTTCCCTCGCCAGCAAACATCGACCCCACCTCAGACTGCGACGACCCCGTAATAATGCTCCAGCACTCCTCCGAGAAGGCGGGGGTAATGGGCGCCATCATGCGCAGCAGTGCCGACACAGCCTCCCTCAAAATGCCCTCGCTCAGCACACCCGCCTTGTCCTGGATGGTGTTGGCCAAGCTCATGAGGTCTGACACGACCGTGTTGAGCGCGTACACCTTCTCGTAGGACGCCGTGACCGAGGTAATGGTCCTCTGCACCTCGCGCCAGACAGCCACGTCGGCGTCCCACCGGGCGAGGTCCTCGGCGCTCATCGAGTCGAGTTTGCTGGCTGTCTTCTCAAAGTATTGTTTTGGCGTGGGAAGGTCTTCTGTCCCCGGAGAGCCTGGACCCAGCTTCTGCACCAGGTCGTACACGCGGCCCAGCCAGCGGGTCACGCCGACGATCTTGTCGCCGTCCCAGTCCAAGATCTCGCTGACGGGCGCCTGGAAGAGCATGTGCGCGCGCGTCGCGTCCGCGCCGTGCTGCGCGATGACGCTGGTCGGGTCGACGCCGTTGTGCTTGGACTTGGACATTTTCTCGTATGTGACGTTGGCGGTCTCGCCTGTGGCGATGATCTTTGGGTTTGTGGGGTCGGTCAGGTCGACCTCGTCTGGCTTGAGGAACCTGCCGGTTGACGGGTCGACGTAGGTCCTGCCGTGCACCATGCCTTGGGTGATGAGCCGCTGGAAAGGTTCATGGACTTTATCCTTGGCCTCGGCGTTCTCGGGCAGAAGGGAGGATGTCATGAGGAACTTGTAGATGAACCGGGCATAGAGCAGGTGCAGGATGGCGTGTTCAATGCCTCCGATGTACAGGTCAACTGGCAGCTGCTTCGCTTTCTCGGCGGAGAACGGCGCGTTCTCGTTGTGCGCGTCGATGAAGCGCATGTAGTACCAGCTGGAATCCACGAACGTATCCATGGTGTCCGTGTCGCGTTTGGCGGGACCGTTGCACTTCGGGCAGGACGTGTTCACCCAGTCCTCAAGAGACTCGAGAGGGTTTCCCGTCTTCTTGCCAGCCCAATGCTCGTCCACTTCGGGAAGCAGGACCGGAAGCTGCTCATCAGGCACCGGCACCGCCCCGCACGAGTCGCAGTGAACGATAGGAATCGGGGTTCCCCAGTATCGCTGACGACTGATCAGCCAGTCTCGGAGACGCCACTTCTCGACGGCCTGCGCCAGCCCAGCCCGCTCGAGCATGGCCACCAGCATCTCACCGGCCTCCTTGGACGACTTGCCCTTGTAGAGACCGCTGTGCTCGGTCATGATGCCGTGGTCGATGAAGGGCTCGTTCTGCATGGCTGTCGTTGACTCGTCCTCCGAGGCCGCGAGCACGAATCGGACCGGCTCATCGTAATGGTGCGTTTTCCAGAAAGCATGGTCGCGCACGTCGTGCCCGGGCACGCCCATCACGGCCCCCTCACCGTAGTCGCCAATGACGTACGGCGCCACATACACCGGAATGGATTTCTTGGTGGCCTCGGGCGTATCTTCGTGGTATGCCAGGGGGTTGACGGCGCGGATGTGAGGCAGCATGTACCCCACCTTGGAGTCCGGTGGCAACCCAGGGAGTGTATCAAGGAAGGCCTGCAGTTCGGGGTCCCTCTCGGCCAGTTTGGCAACGACTGGATGAGTGGACGCAAGAGCCAGATACTGAACCCCAAACAGAGTATCCGGCCGGCTGGTGAATACTTCGATGGCGGCGTGCATGTCATGCTGGAATGCCATGACGGGAAACTTGATGGTGGCGCCGGTAGACTTGCCAAGCCAATTCTTCTGCATCGCCAACACCCTCTCAGGCCATGCCTCATCTTTCGCCAGCACCTCCAAATCTTGCAGCAGCGCCTCCCGGAACTCGGAGATGCGGAGGAACCACTGTTTGAGCTTTCTCTTTTCCACCTTGGCACCAGACCGCCATGAGCACCCGTTGGCATCGACCTGCTCGTTCGCCAGCACCGTCTTGTCGACGGGATCGTAGTTAACCTCGGCCTCGGCCTGGTAGGCCAGGCCCTGCTCGTGGAGGAGGAGGAAGATCTTCTGGGTGTGCTTGTAGAAGCTCGGGTCGCAGGTGGCCAGCTCGCAGGACCAGTTCCAGGAGCCGTTCATCTGGCCGAGCTGCTCCTTCATCTTTGCGATGTTGGCTTTCGTCCAGGTCGCCGGGTTGATGCCTCTCTCGATGGCGGCGTTCTCGGCCGGGAGCCCGAAGGCGTCCCAGCCCATTGGCAGCAGGACGTTGCTGCCCTGGAGGGAGTGGAATCTCGCCACGACATCGGCGATGGTGTAGACGCGGAGGTGGCCCAGATGCAAGTACCCTGACGGGTAGGGGAACATGGGCAGGATGTATTTGCCTTTGCTCCCATCGTTGGTCTGGTGGGCAGATTCCGGCAATGAAGCCCACTTTTGTTGCCATTTGAAGTCGAGGGCCGGAAGATTGAGTCTCGCATCAGCACAGAGCCGGGCTGTGGCGCTGAGACTCCGAATCGACGTGAACGAACTGAAGCATGGCCTCAAGGGAGCCAAATGTCGAGTCAAAAAGTGTCTCGACGGCAGCGAGCTGAGTTGGACCATGGAGCGGCCTATCGGCCTCGCGTGTATCAGCGGCATTGCAATTACATTATTGATGGTTGGTAAGAAAGCTTTGGGCGTCAACGTTTCATGGCGGTTTGTTCGTGATAAAAGCGAGCTTTCTCAGAGGGTTAGAAGGGCTCAGCAGCTTTCCACTTTGAATGATTGGAAGCTCTCAAAGCTCAAAATAAAGTGGGACCTGCCAAGCAAACCGGCCCGTGCGACTCAGCAGGGGGCCAGCACAGACCACATCAAAGCAGCATCAACAACTCCTGTTCACATGCCTCTCCTCGTCTCTTAGGTAACGAGCCATGGATCGTAAAGTGGACGAGGAGGGTAAGAAATCTCCGAGCTTCTTGGAGAGATTGGAATCTCGGTCAACCGAGAGGGGCGGCACTGTTCGAGAGAGCTCAGCAAGCATAGAGCACCCAGGCCGTGGAGTTTATCTCGGAAGTTCCTGTAAAAAGGAAAAGAAAAAGAAGAAAAAAAGACTCCCTCCAGGGCACTACAGATGTGCACGGTAGAGATTGGTGCAGACGGAGCATTCGATCATACGGATACGCGGAAGCAGCTGCGGAAAGATCTGAGATGCATCTCAAAATCCTCGCCAAGACGGCACTCAAGACGCCAAGTGGGGCTTCCGCACAGACCCTTGACGCTTGGTTCGGCTCCGTCGTTGTTTGCAACGGCCATTGTTCCCCTACCCCTTTCTGGTTCTCAATCAACCTTGAATTCGAGGTCCACAACTCCTTTTCTCGCTCTTTTGCTTCGACTTTGTCGCATTTTTCTCGGCGTCAACACCGTCTTGAAGCCATAATTGTTTAATCACAGTATACAGGTGTCAAATAGCACGTGAGACGTCAGTGTCGTCTCGTTGGACCGAGAGAAGCCGACCCGACCACATCCCTTAGATTCGCCGGCGGCCTGTCTACCAACTGTTCAGCCCTACCCTAAGTCCAAGACAGCAGCAGCTCCCATATGAACCCATCCTCGCCGACAACATCAGGCACAACAAAATAACCCCCACCAATTTGGCACGCACAACCCCGCACCCGGTCCCTCGCCGGACCGCAACCCAAACCGGCCATGCCGCCCCTCTACTCCAACCTCCCCTCCACCGCGCGCGACTCGCTCGAGCTAGCGTCCCTGGCCTCCTCCAGCCCCGGCGAGAACACAGCCGACGACACCTCCTCCCGCCCAAGCATATCCTCCTCGCGACGCGCCTCCCTCGAGCGCGACGACCCCCTCGACTCCTCCAACCCCGCCTCCACCACAGCCCGCAGCCGACCAGAATACCACGGCCGCTCTTACTCGGTCTCCTCCGGGTTCGACTTCGCCTCCAACCTCTTCCCCCTCTCCAGCACAGCCGGCGTCGGGCCGGCGGGGTACGCCCCGCTCGGCGCGCCGACATCAGCAGGCCTCTCGGGCAGCGCCCCAGTTGGTGGGTTAGGCTCAGGATTAGGAGGCGGGTCGCTCGAGAAGCACAAGACATTGACATACCTCAATGGGCTGTCGCTCATCGTCGGGCTGATCATCGGGTCGGGCATCTTCTCGTCGCCGAGCCAGGTGAACATGAACGCCGGGTCGCCGGGCGCGGCGCTGATCGTGTGGGTGGTGGCGGGCATCCTGGCGTGGACGGGCGCGGCGAGCTACGCCGAGCTGGGCGGCGCCATTCCGCTCAACGGCGGGCCGCAGGTGTACCTGTCCAAGATTTTTGGCGAGTTGGCTGGGTTTTTGTTTACGTGGGTCGCCGTGCTGGTGCTCAAGCCCGGGAGCGCGGCGATTATTGCCATTATCATGGGGGAGTACCTGGTGCGGGCGGCGATCGGCGCCGAGGCCGAGACGGTCAATGTGTGGATCAACAAGTCGGTTGCGCTGGTCGGGCTGGCGGTGGTGACGTTTCTGAACTGCGTGTCGACGCGGCTGGGGACGCGCATGAACGACATGCTGATGTTTCTCAAGTTTGTGGCACTGCTCGGTGTTACGGTGGTGGGCATCGTGGTGGCCGTAACGGGGTTCTCGACGACAGGCACGGCGAACCGGGACTGGAAGGACCATGCCTGGTTTGAGGGAACCAAGATGGATGCGTCGGCGTGGGCAGTCGCGTTGTATGCTGGGCTGTGGGCGTTTGATGGGTGGGATAACGTGAGTTCAGCTCTTAATCAACGCCAACACCAACAAGCAAACTAACCCCTTTCCCAGACCAACTACGTAGTAGGCGAATTCCGCAACCCCAGCCGGGACCTGCCCCGGGTAATCCACACCGCCATGCCGCTCGTCATCGTGAGCTACCTCCTCGCCAACATCGCCTACTTCCTCGTCCTCCCGCTCGACACCATCAATTCCTCCAACACCGTCGCCGTCATGTTCGGCGCCAAAGTCTTCGGCCCCATCGGCTCGCTCATCCTCGCCCTGATCGTCAGCGCGTCCTGCTTCGGCGCGCTCAACTCCTCCACCTTCACCAGCAGCCGCCTGGTCTACGTCGCCGGCAAGGAGGGGTACATCCCCTCCCTCTTCGGCCGCCTCGGCACCGGCACAGGGGTTCCCCAACCAACCCCCGAACTCTCCACCCTGCGCACCCGCTCCTGGCTCAAAAAGAAACTCGCCACCCTCGTCGGCGACGAGGACACAGGCCTCTTCTTCACGCCCATCCCGGCCCTGGTACTCAACGCTTTGCTCACGACGGGGTATATTTTAGTCGGCGAGTTCGGCACGCTGATTACCTTCTACGGCGTGGCGGGTTACACGTTCTACTTCTTCACCGTGCTGGGCCTGATCGTGCTGCGCGTGCGCGAGCCGAACCTGGAGAGGCCTTACAAGACGTGGATTACCACGCCGATTATCTTTTGCTGTGTCAGTCTGTTCCTGCTGAGCAGGGCCGTGTTTGCGCAGCCGCTGCAGACGCTGATTGTGGTGGGGTTTGTGGTGGCGGGCGTGCCGGTGTATTGGTGGAGGGTGAGGAGGGGGCATCGAAGGAGGGGGTTGCCGATGAAGAGGGAGTCTGGAGGGGAGAGGGAGATCCCTTGGTGGAAGTTTTGGAGGAGGAGGTCATGAGAGGATCGCCGTTGATGAGGTGCGTTTTGTCGGTCTTCAAGTGCTGTATACCGTTATTATATAATCAGACGCGAGACGATACTGCGTCGGTACATATTAATCCCCACAACCGGTACTGGTTGTTGATACTTCGAAGCATTTCCCGTGAGCGGCATCACGATACATTGGCTGACAATCAGGTAGGTCGACAACAAGGTGCTGGACATCAAAAATGGTCATTCATAACTCATAAGCAGATCCCGCCCGCCCCTTACTCCCAGGGTGCGATTCTGTGGCGGCGGCAATATTTACAGTTTGTTCCGTCGTCAAAATCCCCAACCCGCTCCCTTCCTTCGTTCACCTCCCAGCCTAACCTCTCACGACCGACCGGTAACCTGCCTCTCACCATACGCCTTGGTAGCATAGTCGCCATTGTGCACAATCAAGTCCTCCGGGCGGTAGTCAAACTTGCCGCTCAGATAGCTCTCAATGATGCGCTTGGTGCCCTCGGCATAGCGCTTCTGGGCGTCGAGCGACGTGCCCGACATGTGGGGGACCATGGCGTTGCCGCCGCCAAAGGGGTTCTTGGCGGTGCGCAGCGGGTGGTCGGCGGGCGCGGGCTGCGGGAACCAGACATCACCACCATAGCCGCGGAGGTGACCCGTGCGCAGCGCCTCGGCGACGTCCTCCTTGACGACGATGGCGCCGCGGGCCGTGTTGACGAGCCAGCTTCCCGGCTTCATCTTGGCGATCAGGTCCTTGTTGAACAGGCCGCGCGTCTTCTCGTGCAGCGGGCAATTGATGGTGACGACGTCGCACTGGGCGAGCATCTCCTCGAGGTTGTCGACGCGGCGGCAGCCAATCTCCTTCTCCTTCTCGGCCGAGAGGGGCTGGTAGTCGTAGTAGAGCAGCTCCTTGCAGTCGAAGGCCTTGAGGCGGCGCAGCACGCGCTCGCCGATGCGGCCGACGGCGACGGTGCCGACCACCTTGCCCTCGAGGTCGAACTCGTTCTTGGCGGCCTCGGCCACGTCCCAGCGGCCGGCCTCGATCATCTCGTGGGCGGGCACAAAGTTGCGCACCAGGACCAGGATGGTCATGACGACGTGCTCGGCGACGGATACCACGTTGGAGCCGGTGACTTCGGCGACGGTGATGCCGCCGTTGGTCTTGTTGGCGGCGTCGAGGTCGACGTGGTCGGACCCGATGCCGGCCGTGACGGCCAGCTTGAGCTTCTTGGCCTTGGCCAGGCGCTCGGCGGTGAGGTAGCCGGGATGGAAGCTGTTTATCCTATTAGCTTGACGTTTCATAAGTGATGACCGAGGGAGAGACGCACGGAGTGGTGATGATGATCTCGGCGTCGACCAGTTCCCGGTCAAAGGTCGAGTTCTCGCCCTCCTTGTCCGAGGTGGTCACCAGGGTGTGGCCCTGGTCCTCCAGCCACTTGCGCAGGCCGAGCTCATTCTCGGTCGTCCCGAGGAGGCCGGGGACCTGTCACGATCGAGTTAGCTGTTTTGTTCAGGAGAGGATCGGATGCCCCACAACGCTGCCGCCGCCGATGCCGTGCCGAGAATGCCGCCAAGACGGGAGGACTGCCGACCGTCTTCCTTATTCTCCACTTCCCCGAAACCTCCGAGACGACCCCTGCAATCCCGCTCCTGCAGGACAAGCGTGACGCAAGAAGCGACTCGGTATCCGTACCCCGCATCCCAGATTGTAACGCGCGGCAACCGTCCCGTCTAACATCGGCAGGCGAAGTGGCAGAGAAGGGGATTATGGAGTAAGGGTGTTCTTACCTGCTGAGCGTGCTCGCCGCCGTCGTACAGAACAGCCAGAACCTTGACCTTTTCGCGCCCGGTGGTTAGCAGACGCTGCGATGTCAATGGGCCGAATTTCGAGGCTCGGAGGGGAGCCCGGCCGGGGAGACTCGGGGCTGGGGCATGGGCGTGGAGGGTAGCTACCCGCCAGGGGCGGGCGCGTGAGACAGAAGTGAGAAGGGAAGGGAAGCGAGAGGAGATTAGGGCTGCGGAGCGAGTAAGAAGTACCATTGTGACGGATTGTGATTAAGAGGTTTTGGTTGAAGTCGAAGTAGTTCGCGGGAGGCAGATAGATGCCTTTTATCGTCGAGCGTACAGGGCTGGAACCGAAGGAGCAAGGACGTTGCAGTGCTGGTTCTGGGTATAGACAGGGGGCGGGATGAAGCACGACGTGCAGCACACAGGGATGATATGTGGAAGAGGAGGAGTGAAGATGAGGAGGGACGTGACGCTGGAGTGACAGCAGCGTCGGGGATATTTATGTGCTCCCCTCTCCTCCCTCTGTGCTCTGCCCGGTCTCCCGTCTGTGGAATCCGATGCTCAAGGGTCCGGCAGTCGCTCAATCCACTTGCAAGGCGGTTCGGAGAGTTGAGACAGTTCTGTCGCCTGCGGATGCCGAACGGTCGGGATGAACGGGGTAGCGCACTTGTCGAGACCGGCGGCTCGATTCGTGCAGCCTTGAGTCTTCCTCAGGTGCCACAAAGGCTCCAATTGCAATTGCAATTGTAATTGGCGCCCGCAAGTCTGTAAACTGCAGCTTTCCATGTGTCGCACAGTCGATCAATATCCGGTGGCATCAACAGTCTCGGACGCGCGCACGCTCGAGGCACGGTCTGCACTAGGTGAGGGGTCGACATCAACATTGTGTGGTTGTATGCATTGAATCCTCCAATGACCAATTCAGCCAGCCGTAGGCCGACGTTGCTCAGCAGATACCACACGACAGGTTTAACCGGCAGAGTGTGCCTTCCCGGTGTTGCCAGTGCTGAGTGCTCTGCGTGGATAAGGTACCTAGCAAGGACACCTTGATGGCAGGAGGTGGGCTTGCCTCAATGGTGGATGTCCCACCCGATTCACGCAGCACGCATCTGCCAGATCGACCCCTCTCATACCCCTTTCCCCTCACGCGGGAAGCCCAAAATCGCCGACAAGCTGCCAATCTCGTCCGTTGCAGCCGCAAGTCGGCTCAATGAATCAGGGGTGTTGGTCCCCTCGGTACTTGCTCGTTGCTGTGCTCAACGTTGCACGGTTGTATCTCGGTCATGGCTCGGCATGCTTGTTGACCCCTGGACTGCCCCGCTGTGCCAGGGCGGGGTAAGGTCGCCGTGCAGCTGCAGTCAGCTGTGGAAGCCATCGAGTCTGGAAATGTTCCGGATATGGAAGGAAAGCGTGTTCGGCCTTCATCAGTCCAGTTGTCAGGGCAATGGACTCGTGTCGTGACGCTGTGTTGCTCCATGACCGGAGAAAAAGGTCCCGCAATGAGCACGCCGATGCCATTCCGATCGATACCGCGATCGATACCCTGAATCATGACGTTGACTCCGAGCAACTGCTCCATCTCTCCGAGATGCGTCGAGTCGTCGACCTACTCGAACTCGATGCACCCAGATATCCCGAACAGCACCGAGACCGAGACCGCAGAGGAGGCGTCATGCGCTGTCCCGCTCACAAGGCTCCTGGCTTTTGTTTACTCCCTAGCCGGTTTGCGACCCAGCTCCTCCAGCAACGCCAGCACCCTGCTCCCTCGTTGACAATGGCCGGGTGATTCAAAAAGTTCTCAGACAGAGGCCTGTACTGGCCCGGTGACGCATCCTTCCACGTCTCGAGCAACCACTCAGCCGCCAACTCCTTGTCCTGTATCCAACGCGGCGGGATCCAGTTCGCCCACGGGTTCTCGCCTTCTTCGGTGCCCGCCATGTTGCTACCGCTGGGCTCAAGGGGCCAATAATGCTCAATGGGAGACGGTGGGAGTTTCGGCTCGCCGTCGTGGTATTTGGGATGCTGATCGTGGTCGACGAACCTGTAGATGTAGGCTTGGTTGAAGTCGACGATGACTACGCTGCCGTCGTCACGAACGATGACATTTCGTGGGCTTTGGTCGGTGTGTAAGATCTCGGCATCCCACCAGATGGCGATCTCGGCGTCGAATATGTTTTTGAGCACCCGGAGGCGGAATTCTTCTGGTGGGAGGAGAGAGTGTTGGATAGTATCCGTCTCCCGATCCGTGGCCTTGAGGATCTTGTCCAACATCGACTCGCCGTCGACGAGCTCCAGAACGAGCATGCGTACCCAACGGCGGCGGCCGGGTTGGTGCGTTTCAAGGGCAAACGTCTACGCGTTAAAGAAGTCAGGCACAAGCTTGGCGACAACCGTTTTGACGCGTTGCAAAGTGTCGTATGCCCAGGTCTCGACAGCGTAGTCGCGGTCGGCGAGCAACATGCAATCCCAACCGGACTCGTCGTCCTCCAGCGGATAATACACGCCATTGTAGATCTTGGCCAAGTACACGGCCGATTCGACTCGGTCTGTATAGCCCACTACCACGTGGGCTCCGCCGCGATCGATGCCGAAACGCCTCAGCGTTCTGGTGCCCGTGATGGTGAAGGTGTGTTCCTCTCCATGAGGTGGTAGCCCCAATGGGGGATTGTCGAGCGCAAAGCTGACTCGATCCAGCTCGTCGTCCTCGGAGATCGTGGCGGCGGGGCGTGGCTCGACATCATAATCACCGCCAAACGGCAGTGGCGGGACATGACGCCTGATGCGAAGCTCGACGCCGTTGGTGTAGGGTGACGGCGGGCTGGTTGTGTTGTCGGGAATGGCGTCCATTCTTGACGGCTGAGAGAAAAAGAGCAGTTGAGGGTGGGAACAAGTAAGAGGAATCGACGCGGTTGAGACACAAACATAGGAGGTGATGATTCTGTCCTCTGATTGGAAGCCTCCCCTGCCTTGCATGTTCCAGGCTGCGGACTCGTGATCGTCTTGCGCAAGATGTATGTATGTGTAGAAACACCACCGTCGCGGTACAAATAACAATCGCTGTCTTGTCTCTCTATAAACCTCATGCCCTCTATGATATGCCATGCAAAGCTCCATCAATAAAAGGAGACGGTATCCTCCCTCAACAAGGGTGAGTAAACAAAGCCATACACACAACCCCTGACACCCAGCGCGCCAGCGCCCACACGTTCCCATCACAACCTCAGCACCCTCCCACATCTACCTCCAAATCTGCCCGGCCAGTCACAAGCTATACGGCGGCGGCGCCTCTCCCGCCTGACCCCTCACAGCACTCCCACTGGGCCCAGCGTTGGCAGCCGACGCAGACGAACCCGCAGAGGCACTGGCAGCCATCCAACCGGCCGCCTTGCCCATCATCTTGGGGAAGTACTGCTGCACAAACGACTCCCTGCTTTCTGTCAGCCTCTCGTCCAACTCAAACTAACCCATCACAGCAATGGGAGTACTCACGTGTAATAACTATGCTCCGCCCCATGCGCCCCAACAAGGTTATGCGCCAGCTCATGCGCCAACACAACCCACCACCACGTCGCCGCCTCGACCCTCGCCGTACCCTCCCCCTGCTGCACCCCGCGATAGTGCAACTGCTCCCAAAACCTCAAATTACAAAACACACTCCCCTTGCTATTGAACGCAATCGTATCCCCCTTCTCATCATAAAAAATATGCAGCACCCTCTCGCTGAGACCATACACCCCGCCCACATCCCTTAACAGCCCCTCAAACCGCGCGATGCTGTCCACGCGAGAGGCGATAAACCCCGCGTGGGACGCCGCCGGCATGTCCTTGGACAAGAACACGCGCATGCCGCGCGGCGCTTCGGCGGCGAAGACGATGTTTTGCGCCGGCCTGTTGTCGCAGTAGCTGCTCTGCTCTCTCACCTCGGTTTGGTGCGGCGGGGAGAAGAGGGTGGATGAGTCGTGCGGGCGGGTGGATTTGATGGCGTTGAGAAGGTTCTGGTGGATTGTCGCCGGGGATGTGACGCGGCCGTCGTCGTTGTGGCTGCTGGTGCCCGGCGGAGGGGGTTTAGCTTGGGATGAAGGAAGAAGAGGGGGGAAGAACTTGTTGAGTTCGGACTGGGAGTCGGACGTGGGGCGGGGCTTGTCGTCGTCGTCGTCGTCGCCTGTGTCAAAACCGAGTCGCCTAGAGAGAGTTGAGAAGAGGCCGCCGCCGCCCCTTCTGGGCCGTTGGTCCTGCGGTGGCGGCAGCGCCGGAGCGGTGTGGTCGGGGGAGTCCTCGAAGCTGCCCGGCATACGGTCGCGGCCTCGCTCGGGGGTCATGGCATCCTGCGCCCGGCTCTGCGCCGCCCACTCCTTCTCGCGCTCCTGGATCTTCTTCTGCTCCGCCTCGAGCGCCTTTCGCCGTTCCTCTTCGGCGAGCCGGGCCTCGGCCGCCTTGGCACGCAGGATCCGGTCGACGTTGTAACCACGCGCGCGCAGCTCCAGCAGGCCGAGCTTCAGGAAGGGCTCAAAGAAGAAGTAGGCGTGCTGATTGGGGCGGTTGAGCAGGAGCTGACAGATAGCCTGGCCGACCTGGTACATGTCCGGCTTATTATCCTCGGCCGCGACATACAGCATCCACCCGCTGGCGGTATGGGAACTAGCCGCAGACCGCTTCTCCTGATGCGACTGGGCGTGGCCCTTGAGCGACCGTCGCAGGCCCAGTGAGTAGACCGACGCCACCTGCAGGTTCTTCTCGAGCCAACGCGTGTCGTGCTTGATGGCGTCCCGCTTGTCCTTGGAGTACTCGTGCAGGAAAAGCTTGGAGCGCTCCAGGACATGCTTCCGCAGCCACTCGGCGCCGGTCTGGTCCCTCGTGCGCGGGCCCACCCGCAGGTCCTCCTTCACCCTGCTGCCGAGCGTGTCGGAGCCGAGTGCCATGTAGAACGACTCGAGAGAGTCATCCTCGGGAGCACACAGCAGCGCTTCCTTGAATAACCGGTAGCTAATGTAGTCGTCAAGGATGACAATGTCTTCAGCGGTGGCAAGCTGGTAGTGCTTGATGGGTGCCTCGTCCTCCTCAAGCGATTCGGATTCCTTGCTCTTGCCGGATGACAGCTCGCGGAATCCGAGCAACCATGCTGACGTTTTCATCTTCCTGAGAAGCTCCTTGTCCCGCTTGAGAGTTGAAAAGTCTTCCGAGACGGATTTGAGCAGGTTCAAGTACCTCTCCGGGCTCGCAAGGGTACTCAACAACCGAGCCGGCTCGCTGCAGGCCATCTGGGCAATCTCGTGCTTGGTGGGCTCGCTCTTGGCACCGCACTTGAAGAGGAATGTGTTCGCATCCTGTCCGAAATCGACAAAGTCGAAAATGTCCTTGTATGTAGACGAGCTTCCCAAGTAACACTGAGAGGGCCGGATGTGGGTCAGTGCAGGTTGCGACTTTTCGCCCGTCTCCGAAAGACCATTCTCCCCCCTCAGCACAGGGACGATGGCAGCATCCCTAAGCTTGACCAGGTTGTTGTGGCCCAGGTCTGCGAGACGAGTGGTGAAATACTCAAACAGAGTAATCGCCATGCTGCGATCTTGAGGCGGCTTCGCAATGAGCCTCTCTACGCACCCCGTGATGGGAGGATCGCGGGCAACACCAAACTTGAGAGCATGCTGGTGGAGATCTCTCCTGAGTATGTTGTATCCAAGGACGGCTGCCCTCTCATTCGTGTAGCAGGCCGACGGCCGGACCAGCTGCTTTTCCTTGCTCTCGATCGGAAGAATGCACTGATCAGTGGTTGACAGGTCAAACGGCGCATACCCATTGAGGTGATGGTTCGCGACAAAGTATGACATGGCCTGTGTGCGAAGGTTCTCATCCGCGGAAGCCATCATTTTGACAAGCTCTGGAACGCTTGGGTACGGCCGCAGTCCAAGACCGTAGAGGAAGCGAGCCTCGGCGCTTGTGTTCCTGAAACTGCCCGGCGGGCCTGGCCATTGGAGGATAGGCAACCCCAACGCCCTCAGCGAGTCTTTGGGTTCATAGAGCTCCGACACCTTGTACAGCCGTGTCGTGCCCTTCGTGGGCTCCATCCCGCGCGGACCGGCCTCGGCGGGACAGAGGGGCGATTCCCGGAGCTTCTTCATGTCGGCGGCCGGGATGTCGTCCTTGACCGAGGTGAGGTACTTGATCAACTCCATGTGGCTCCATTTGGCATGCGCACCATCGCCTGCCGCGGGCGAGGGACTCAGCAACCGGGTAAAGATGGTCTCGAGGTCAACGGTCTTTCTCACACCCAGGGCGGACAGAAATTTCTCCTTTATGTTGGAGCACCCCTCCAGGGTCGGGAGGTCGTCGAATAACTTGACGGACGGGAAGAAGGATTCGGCAGGCTTCCGCATACCCATCTTGGTCGGCATGACTGTGATGTTTTGCAATGCTGACACGACCGAAGACTTGGAGCTCGGGCTCAGATTGTCCCAGTTCTTTGAAAGAACGGTCAGGACCTGATGGGCAAACTTGTCCGACTTTGTCAGGTTCTGCTCATCAGGCTTGCTCGGTCCTGCTTCGATCAGGAACCTGAGCCACGGAACAATGCTCAGCGGTTCCCAGCCGAGAGCCTGCAGCCGGGCTTCGGGAATGGTTGCGGTGAATGCAATTTGCAGCGTGGTGGGCGGTATAGGGAGCGTCGCCGGGATCTTATTGTTGAGGTAGTTCTTGATGGTTCCCAGGGCGATGATATCGCCCGAGTCGCCGCCATCGGTAATCGTGGCCACGGCGACATCCAACATCCGCTGGACGCCAGGGCGATCAAGCTCCCCGTCGAATGCGCGCTTTGTGATCCACTGAAGGAAGTGATTGAGCTGCTCCTTATCCAACGCCTTTGCCCCGAGCTCCTGGCAAATGTCGTCAACCGTAATGTCCCTGATCAGCTCAAAGTCGATGAGCCGCTTGATGAAGGGCTCATCCTTCATCTCCTTGAGAACCACTGGAATTCCTCCGACGAACTTGGCGATCTCGTCAGAGGAAGTGCGGACCTTGGCGGACGGCAGAACACCTCGCGAAGAGAACACCTCGATGGATGCCCGCTTATAGGACGTCCAGAAGGCCTCCTCGATGAGCTGAGCCACCTGTGCGCTTGGAGTTGAGTCATGGAAGCTGTATGTCTTCAAGATGTGCATCGCCTCCGGTATGCATTTCTGCACATCGGCCGCGGAGATGGCCGCCCCCTTCTTGCCGCTGGCCTCGGACAACCTCCTGAGCTTGTCATTGAGTCCTGCCATCTCATCCGCAAATGCCAGTCGGGACATGATGCCCGCTGCGCGGAGCATCTCCATATTCCAGGAGCGCACCCAGCGAGCATTCAAGTCAATGGCCTCGCGCTCGACCGTCGGGATGACCGAGGGTGCAGAAATGTGCATCCCGGCACCAGTGGTCTGCGTTGTCGGGAAACCGATGAAGATGCGCCCGCCCGGCTTCTTGCTGGGCAGGACAGAGGCAAATATGTCTGCAATCTTGGACGCTTGGTCCGACGAGGCCTCCTTCGAGGCGAGCGTCTCGTCATACGACGAAGTAAGAATAGATAGCTTGGTCGTCTTTGGTGGGGGCTTCTTGGTTGCCCGCTCCAACTCGGCAGCGAAGGAAGAGGAGACGCGGGTGGCTATCTGGGCTGAAGTTACGCGGAGGAAGATGACAGTGGTTGACGTAGCAGTCAGATCTTCTGCGATTGCTTCTTGGATCGCCTTCTCTTCCCTCGCAGCCTTAGCGCGGGGTCCCGAGTGCGACGAGCCCGAAGTTAGCCTCGAAAAGAAGTTTTTCAACGAGGGCAGCTCCGAAGAGTAGTAGGTTTCGTTGGACTTGGCGCTCGACGCTGCAGCATTCGGTTTCCAACCGATAACGTTCATGAAGGTGGCGTCTATTTGCACACTGGTTCGGTCTGCCGCAGTAAGCCTCATGACCCCGTCCTTGGTCCTGGTCTCCAGATCCCGCGGGATGTCGAGGCTCAAACTCGGCGATGACTTCTTTTGCAGTTCCAGTATCTTCCACTCGTCTATCCAGAACTCGATGTTTTGCAGGGCGACAAATGTCAAGCTGGTGGCGAGGAACTGGCTGACAGAAAGCAGGTTTGGCAGGGGTGTGGTGGTGCTCCTGTAGTCGAGCACGAACGTGGTGTCTGCGCTCCGCTGGTCCGGTGGCAGGGTCACTTTTCTTGTGAAGAGAGCGTTCCCCTTCCAGTAGAAAGCCATAGCCTCGTCGCCAGAGCTGACGAAGGGCTCCTCGCAATCGGCGAAGACGCTGTAAAAGCCGACGCCAAAAGCGCCAATCTTGGTCTCGTCTGGGTTGCCCTCGGCGATCTTCTTCAACCTCGCCCAGTCTGTCGGAGTAAACGGCTGTCCATTGTTCTGCACGACGAGCCGGCGTAGGGTGTGGTGGGATAAGGCATGCTTGATGAGCTCTGACTGGCTGGCGCTCGCCGGGACGGGTACTTGTGTCGAGGGTAGCGTTTCCCACTTGACCTTCACTGTCGTCGCTTGTGCATCGGCGGCATTCTGGATGAGCTCGCGGAGGGTCGTCCACTCTCCTGAGTACCGTGCCAGGACCTTGTCGATGAGGGCCCGGGTGTCGACGGTAACAGCCTCCTCGTTCTCGCCGCTCATAGCGGCGGCGCGCAGACGCGCATAATCCATCTTGTTGATCGGCACAGCAAACTGCGTTGACTGGATGATTTTAATGTCGGGGTAGGCGGTCGGGGAGTCGGGGAACAGAGTGGGTGGTCGAGTCCGGGACTCGGGAGACGGTGTCGATGGCCGGTCGACTGTTTTGGGGTGAAGAACCTGAAAGGAAATTTCAAGTTCGAGATAACACCTCCAGGGTGCTCAAATACCACCGGGGCAGGTGCCGGGAGAAGAGACGAGAAGGCGGCGAGTTTCGGAAGGTGCGAGTGGTCAGCGGGATCGATAAGGTAGCCTAGAACCCTGAGGGTTAGGCGGCTGCAGCGGTGACGTTGGCAGGCTGAAGCCCCTGTCAGCCTTACTGCGCTTATCTTATCGAGCGCCCCACACAGCTCGCCTTGCAGCTCAGCTGGGCAGGCTCAGGCAGGCTCCCTGGCCGCAATTTAATTGAGACTGCTAAACCGGATTGGGCTTCTCTAAGCCATGAAAGCGTCAACAAACACGCCGACAACACTCCAATAATCCATAAAAAGTACTTGAAGCTGGAATAGCAGTTTATTCACCAAACAAGGCACATACTGGTATTAATTTTGCAGCTCTGTTGAGTGTGTTGTTGGTGGTTAACTAAGTGGTCGTTGTTTTGCAGTCTCAATTAAATTGTGGGCAGGGAGGCAGGCAGGCAGGCTCAAGCGTGGCATCACCGGAGAAAATCCAAGAAATATCACAAAGTGGAACATTTTACTTCAACAAGCAAGGGAGTTTATTAGTACATTGGCATCTATTTGGCATCTACATGTCCATGACTGCCCACCCTGTTCACATGAACGGAGATTCCTTAACCCCACGTCTCAGCGCGATGTACTGGAAGTTCAAAACGGCGAATTCGAGCTTACAAACCCAATCCAAGGTGAGGCGATAACTGCCTATATGTACTGTTTCCCCGGACCTACCGCTCCGAATCCCGGTCACGGTGCCTGCTTCTGCTCCGTCTCCGCCGCCTATCGTTGTCATGATGTGCCGGTCGGGCAGCTCTGTCTCGACTTCTGCTGCGGCTGCGGCTCCTGTTGTCCCTCCTCCTATGGCGGTAATCACGGCTGCGGCTGCGACTGCGGTCTCGGTCCTCGTCCCGCCGTCTGTCTCGCCAACGGCGATCGGGGCTGCGGCTCCTCCTCCTCGAGCCGCCGTCGTTCGCTTCGTCTTCTCGCCTCTCCCGCCTCCGCTGCCTACTCCGGCTCCGGCTGCGCTCCCGATACCTATCCCTGTCTGTGTCCCGGTCTCTGCTCCGGTGCCTCCTCCTATGCCGGCGGTCGGGGTCCCTGTGCCTGTCCGATTCCTTGTGTCGCTCCCTTCGTGAATCTGTCGGCTGAGTCTCCTTCGAGCCCTTGTCGTCTTCGGTGTCGCGACTCGGTACCTTTGACCCCTCCACCGTCACTGCATTTGCCCCCGTTGCGTCGCGAGGCTTGATAGGCAAGCCCAACGCCCTAGATATCGCTTCTTCCTCGGCTTCCTTGATTTTCCTAATCTCCTCTCGGCGCTCACGAGCCGCCTTCTCCTCCTCGGTTTCGTTCGAATCAGCGGCCGTCGGGTCCGCCTTGGCGTACCAATTCAGGTCGCGCCCTTTCGCCCAGCGCCCGACAGGCGCTTTTAAACTGTGGCCCAGGTAGTTTTCGCGGTACTGAGAGTTCGCGACATCGTCCCAGCTGAAGTTGACGCCGCCGCGGGAACCGGTTTTGCGGACGGTCGAGAGGAGGTCCATGGCCGTCGTTTGGTTTTCGAACAGTACGAGAGGATTCGAAAGGCGAGGGAATGAACTTATTCGGTGTGGTGGATCGGGCGAGACGGGCGTTGCTGATGGCGAGCTTGATGAAATCAGATGTGGTCTGCCCAAATGGTTGGGGCTCCAGAGGAGGTTGCATATGCCAAGCCTTGCCCACAGCCCGCCATGTGGGGCGGACAAGGTTCAATGACCGGGCTCGAGCCGGGGTATTTCAACTGGAGCTTCCTCCAAGCTCCGAGTTCCTCAACTGAATTTCACCACCATCCTCAGACTCGCAAAACCATCGACGACCATCACGAAGCTCGCGACCCGGAAAATACCAAGTTATACACGCTTCTAGACAGCATTAATTATCGAAAATGACCTCGAATCCAGCCAACGCGGGTCCGCCGCTGGACGAGATCCAATGGCGCGCCCCGCCCGAGTTCGAGATGGGCATCCACAGCAACAGCGTGCTCTTCTACTTCGCTCAGTCGCCGTTTTACGACAAGACGTCAAACAATGAGGTTTTGTTCCAGCAGGGATTGAACAATCCTAACATGACGCCATACCTTGCCACGCGCGAGCTGTTCGAAGGCCGCCTCAAAACCATGTCCGGGCTGGAGTTCGTTGTCGCCCAAGAACCCGCCGAAACAGGCCCCGGAGCGGGCACCGGCGTGTGGGTCATCAACAAGCAGACCCGGCGCAAGCGGCAGCCCGAAGACGAGATTATTGTGCACGGGACCTACTTCGTCGTCGGGGAGAACATCTACATGGCACCGAGTCTAGCAGACGTCATCAGCTCGAGGATTGTACGCACCCCTGATCTGCCCTTACCTCTGTCCTGAAGCTTACCACTACGCTCAACAGGCAGCCATCTCCTCCTCGGTCGCCAAGATGCTCCCCACCTCCTCCAACGTCCAGTCCTGGTCCCCCGCGCTCAGCCGCACCTACCAAACCCCGACCGCAGCATCCTCCACAACCACAAAGCAGCGCGAGGCAACCCCGCTCCCTGAAGCCTCCTCTTCCAACAAGCCGGCCGCGACCATCCCGCCCCCAAGCGCCCGTCTCTTCGAAGAAGCGCTCGCCATCCACCACCACTTCGGCTCGCAGAACCTCAACGAGAACCCCATCAGCGGCAAGCCAGGCGACTTCCAGCTCTCGTCGACCGGCCGGAAGGGTGTCAACCTGTCGGCCGCAGCCGCCGCCAACGCCAAGAAGGCGGCGCTGGTGCCCACCCTGCCGATCCACAACACTAAACTGGGAGGCGCTGGCGCGGCAGAGAACCCGCTGGCCAAGCCGACGGGCAAGGAGACTAAGAGCCCCAAGACGCCTGGCGGCGGGAGCATGGCCAAGGCGAAGAAGAGGAAGATGAGTAAGGCTGCTGTGACGCCGCAGTGAGGGAAGGAGGCGGGTCATTTTCGGAGCTGATGGGAGTTAACAAAGGGAGGGTATGTGGAGTTTTTTTCAGGTGGGAAAGGGCGGTTGGGAAAAGTAGACTGCTGTTGCGGACAGAATACGGGTGGTCAGGGACAGGCGTTTGGTTGGGTTTGTGCGGTTAGGATATGCATCTACGATACCCCGGGTTTACTACTAGGACATGGCATTAAGGGGTCAGCGTTTGGTTTGATTGGGCAATAACCTGGTGCATTATACGGTGCGATGCTCAACAGCGTGTTTCATGTGCTACCTATGAAGCTGCTTTTGCCTCGTAGAAATAGCACTGCTGTGATACCCAGACAACGGACACAGTCAAGGGGTAGGTTAGGCAAAGGTCCTGGACAAGAGTCAGCCATGCTGCTGCGAAGCATGTGAAAATAGACGAGAGAGAAAAGTGAGCCTTCCAGCGCCCAGTTCAGAAGTAGAACAATGTAGGTGATAGTTTATAATCATCAAATGATTCATAAACAGCCTCTTGCGAGAAATTCATCATGACGGGCGCTGTTGGAAGGGCGAAGGATAAGAGAAACGAACGATGGAGGGAAAACGAGGAAAGGAGAAAAAGTGGACGGGAAACAAAAAGGGAGACACACCTTTCCAGAAACCTGCCATGGCAACAGGCTACAGAACCTCAAAAAGGGCCGTTGCCTCTTCATGTTGGTTTCCAGACCCGTCACTCCACAACCCACCCCTTCCCAAGGACCCTCTTTTGCTTGATCTTGCGCATCGGCAGCGGCCTAGTCGACGATGTCAGTGAGAATCTCTCAAGGAGAGAGGGGGCAAAAGGAAAAGAAGGATAGGAAGACAAGGACATACCACCCCATCCCACCGCCCGTCTCGGCCCTCAAATACGGCACCACCCACACCTCCCTCGTCTTGCCGTCGTCCGACCCCTGCACCTCCTTGACCGGCTTGCCATACGTAATCAGCGGCGTGCCCTTGGCGATATTCGCCAACTGACTCCCCGTCAGGTCCGTCAGCGCATGCATCCTCGTCTTAGGCCTCTTCCCCCCACCGTCCTCGTCAACGATGACATTGCCCGCGCGCTGCAGGTGCGCGTACACGACATACTCCGGGCACTCGTCGACGCTGAGGTGCGCGAGTGGCGACGATGGGTGGATGTACACCAGTTTGTCGGCCGGGTCGGCCGACGAGACATGGTCAGCATCGAGGGGCATCAGCGGGAGGTAGGGCACGTCGATGGCGCGGCGCGGCTTGCGGTACATCTCGGGCGGGTTGGGCGCCTTGTCGGCGCGGATGGCGACCTGGTCGACGAAGCCTGCGGCGACCATCTGTTTGAGGGCTTGGACTTGCTGTGCTGACGGTCGGGGGAGCTTCTCGGGCATCTTGAAGTTGGCGAAGCCGGCCATGTTGGTCTTGACGAGGTTGGCGAGCTGGGTCTGGAGCTGCAGGATCTCCTTGAGGACTTTGAAGCGGACAAAGTGGCTTTCGCACCAGGCCTCGGTGGGCTCGTGGGCGAACTCACCGACCACCTGGAGGATCTTCATCGCGTCCGACTTGTCGTCGAGCGAGCAGAAGTTCTTGTGGACGGCGTTAAATGCCTTTCGTATCCTTGCCCGCTTGTCCTCGGCGATGACATCCTCCTGGGTGCGGAATTCCTCGGTCTGCTCGACAGCGGCGGGAATAGCTTGGTTCTCCGGCACAAAGATCTCACCCGCCGACAAGCCAGCAATCATGGCGATGGTGTATGGTAGGCAGTCGTGAAGATGCCCAACGAGCAAAATCCGTGCAAATCGGGGCGCCAGGGGGAAGACGGACATGCTCTTCCCGATTGGCGTGACTTGTCCACTCGGCGATATCGCCGACAGGTAGGTAAGGAGCTTTTCAGCCTTGACAATACTCTGCCGGTCTGGCGGGGTCGGGAAGGGGAAGTTGACGACGTGCTGGAGGTTCATGGACTTGAGTTGCAGCACCACTCCCTCGATTGGCATCCGGAGAAGCTCTGGTGCCGAGAACTCGGGGAAGTCTCTCTCGTAAACGGCCGAGGAGTACAACCTCCAGCAGTGGCCTGGGCCAGTACGACCGGCACGACCAGCTCTCTGCTTTGCGCTCGCCTTGCTGATCCAAT
This sequence comes from Chaetomiaceae sp. PF1801, assembly GCA_023628475.1. Lineage (NCBI taxonomy): Eukaryota > Fungi > Ascomycota > Sordariomycetes > Sordariales > Chaetomiaceae > Chaetomiaceae sp. PF1801. The sequence continues at coordinate 157,320 of JAMAKQ010000012.1, forward strand.
CGATCTCGAAGCTCTGGACGCCGCTCACCGGGTCATACTTCCGCTCCTTCGACCTCCCACAGTCAAAGACGTATCGGATGCCGGGGATGGTCAAACTGGTCTCGGCCACGTTGGTGGCGAGGATGACCAGCCGGGAGCCTTCAGGTGGCGGCTCAAAGACCTTCATCTGCTCTTTTGTTGGGAGCAGCGAGTACAGCGGCAAAATGTGCATCCGCCGCGGACCGGTCCCGGACTCCTCGTCCTCAAGCTCAAACTCCTTTTCTTCCTCCTCTTCATCCGAGGCGAACTCAATCTCGTCGTATTCGTCATGGGCGTTGCGGTCGTCGGCCTCGCCGAAGTCGATGTCCTCGACCTCAATGGGCGCTTCGCTTCCAGAGATGCGGACTTTGGGCCCTTCTGCAAAAGTCATGCCGCCGAACGCGCTCTTCAGCTTCTTGCTCAGCTGGGAAATCTCTCCTTGGCCGGTCAGGAAGACAAGCATGCCCCCTGGGGGCAGCTTGCGGTGCCCTCGACTGATCTTTCGAAAAGCGTCCTCAACATAATCAGGCCTTGTCTTCCGAGCGAAATGAATCGTGACCTCGTGTTGGCGACCCTCGACTTCGATGACGCGCGGCGGCGTCTTGAAGAGCCTTGTGTTCTGCGTGAACTCTTCAACCCGAAGTGTCGCAGACATGATAATGATCTTCAACGGTTTGATGGACGAGTCCTCCTTGATCAACTCTGCCCTGAGCTTGACCACTCTGCTGAGGATCGCGATCAAGATATCGGTGTTCACGCTTCGCTCGTGCGCCTCGTCGATGATGATGGCCGAGTACTTGCGAAGGGCAAAATCCTGTGCAACCTCGCGGAGGAGGACACCGTCCGTCATGAACTTGATGGCGGTTTGGGGATCCACGGTACCCTCGAACCGGATCTGGTACGCCACGACGTGGGAATGGTCTCCCAACTCCTGGGCCACACGCTTGGACATACTGACGGCTGCCACTCGCCTCGGCTGCGTTACACCAATCATACCAGGGGTCGGGCCGTTCGGGGCACCGTAGCCGGCTTCGTAAAGAAACTGTGGCACCTGGGTCGTTTTACCGGAACCGGTGGCGCCGCAGATGACGACAACATCGTTGTTGTGAATGGCCTCCATGATCTTCTGCTCCTCGGCAACCACGGGCAATTTGTAGCGAGCTTCCTGGATCTCGGGGTCTCTCGTCACCCCAACGGCGTATGCCTTCCTCGTAATGTTGGTTGTCGGCTGCAGTTCTATTGGCAACGGATCTTCCTCGATTGGACGCGGGGTGAAGTTCGCCGGTTTGGGTATGTCCAGGACCAGGGGGCCAGACTCGATCGGCTTGTACCCTAGCGCCTCGTTCCGTTGCTGGTGAGCCCAGGCCTTGAAAGCGGAAGATCTTTGCTGGCGGTTTTCCTTGGCCACTTCGTTCTCGTCTTCAGGCTCCATATCCCCGTCCGAGCTTTCCCTGTCGTCGTCCGAACCGCTCTCCTCGGCATCATCATCATCTCCGCTGCTGCCGTCGCTGCCCTCGCCGCTGGATTCACCGTCATCCGAGTCCTCCATGGAGCCATCGGCAGATGCGCCTTCGCCTCCAGAGCTGAATCCGTTCCAATCATCCGAGCCAGACTCTTCGTGCACGGCGGGTGCGAGGATGGAGTGCTTTGTTTTGACACCTCCTCGCTTCTGCCGCTTCGCAAGAACAGGGCGACCCGAGTCATCAATCTCAAGTGGCCGCTTCAGTCCAGACCCAACCGCCACAGCGGGCTGTGACGGTGCCGGCGCTGGTGGTTGCTGCGAGTTCGTCGGGGCGGCGTCTTTCCGGGTGGTCTCCTCTTTCTCTTCTTTCTCTTCCAAGGACTCTGAGTCGCTCGAGCCTTCTTCCACTGGTGTCTCCCCATCCATGACCTTTCTGGGCTGGTAGAGAAGACTCGCCCCTGACTTGTCCAGGGCGATGCCGGCATTCTGCTCCCGGAGTGTGCGCCTCAAGGCTTCCCTCTTCGTCTCCTTAGTCTGGCCGAGGTATTTGCTGCTGGAGAAGAGAGATGTGTCGATCTTGTTGGCGGCCAGCTTGGCCAGCAGTTCCCGGTTCTCGTCCTTCTTGAGCTTGTTCTCGATGTACTTCTCGAGCCGCTTGGCCTTTTTGCTGCTGACTTTGACGCCCTGTGGCCGCAACTCCTCGCGCAGCTGGGCTTTTTTCTGCTCAGCCTCGGCTTGCTGGGCGGGCGTAATCTCGAGGACGTTGCTGTCTGCGCCGACATCGTGGGTGGCCCTCTCTTGGGCCCTCTGTCGGTCAAGCACCTTGCGCTTGCGCTGCCGCGGGACGAACTTCTTTGGCGCCATCGTTGCCAGCAAGGTCTGATTCTCCTGGAATTCCCAACGCTCTCTGAAGAGCTGTACAAGAGGTCGAGGCGTGATAAGCCCAGCACTTCAGTCTCGGCGACACTGGGCTGCGCTGTTGGTGGAAGCGCTGAGAACCCGGACCGAGACAATTATTGCGTGCGTCTTCCGTGCCAATTGGACCAGCTGAGGCTTTAATCGTCCCCCCCACGTTGTGAGTTCGGAATCACCCAGGCGGCATCCTCGAGGTGTCTTGAAGGTTGCTGGCCGCAGAAAGTCGACAGGAGGAAAATCTTGTCCGCCCGGCAGAATTTGGCTTGGCATAGAGCTTATCGTGGGGCAGCGCCTACAGTGCCTTTTCACCGTGTGCGTGTTTCTTCGAACTGTCAAACTCAAACACTAGGCAACTCTCCTGGCCTTGAGAATTGAGTATTGACTGATTGTGATACAAACCAGCTGCCCAATCTGCGCCACTCGAAAGTCGATTCACGATGAATGGGGACTCCGTTCGGGCTGAGCCTTTCCCAGCTCCGTCAAAACAAACGACCGGAACAGTCAACGGCATCCCGACCGACGTAGAATCCCTCAGCTTCTCAGACAAGATCATGATCACAGTCTCGCAGGGTGGGCGACTTGCCCAGTGGGTGAGTTTAGAAACGGGTGTCTTTGGGGCTCGCCGCTAACTCCGCCCTAAGATACAAGTGCCGCTTTCGGCACCCTCATCAGCATCCGTGGACATGGCCTTGCCCGGAGCTGGCTTGAGCGCTCTTCCGTCGACCCATCTCACTCCAAGGACGCTCGTTGGTGTGGGCAGCGAGGAGAGGGAGACACTAGGGCATCTTTATGCGAGTCAGATCGCGAGCCATCTAGCTCTACGCGACCCCAATGAGAAGAGAACGCTTCTTCTGGGCTTGGGATTGGAAAGGGTTGAAGGCGGGGGAGAGGCTTTCTATGACCTGCTTGAGCTGGTGCTGCAAGTCCTCTGAGAGCAGTTCATGCACTTAACTGCTGGGGAAGAAGAGAACTGACGCGGTTGGGGCCCGCTGCTTGGCACAAAGAGAAGGCAAATCCCATCCATAGATTTGCTGTATGGGACTTGAGATTGCCGTGTCATCACTGAGCCAAGAGGAGAGGTTTCGAATGAGTCGTGGAACATGTGGTCATTGATGGAGTGAAACGTGGAGTCGGGGTGCTTGGAAGTTGGAACGGATTGCGAACTTGAACGAGGGACGACCCTAACCCTGGTTTGACGGGTCCGTGCTTTAGCTCTGCGGCTAATTGTCGGATTACCTAAGCATCCCTTTCTGTGCCCACCAAAAAATTACCCAGCCCTAAACTTCCGCTCGGCGGGACCCGAAAACCAGACTTGCGAGCATCACCGTCGAGGAATTGCGAGGCTTCATCGACACTAACCAGCAGCCACCATGGTATGCCAATTGCTGCTTTTCGATGCAGAACGAAATGCTGACCGTCGCAGCCTACCCGGTTTTCCAAGACAAGAAAGCACCGCGGCCATGTTAGCTCCCCAGCTCCGTTCCTCGCTGTCGATGTAAATGCTGACTTGTGCTCTCCAGGTGTCCGCCGGTAAGGGGTACGTCGCGACGATTCGACCGATCAAATCGAGCCCATATTGACGAAATACTTCACCAGTCGTGTCGGCAAGCACAGGAAGCACCCCGGTGGTCGTGGTATGGCCGGTGGTCAGGTACGGGCGATGGGCGATCTCGAAATTCGGATGGACGCGGGCTAACTCGACGAAAAGCACCACCACCGCACCAACCTCGATAAGTGTACGCAGACACCACCCGGAAGCAGTTTGGACGTGTTGGGAGGGGCTTGGGAGGAATTCCTGGCACTCGCAACACGCTCCAGATCTGGCTCGACGAGACACGATGACACCGGCTAACAACATCGACCAGACCACCCCGGTTACTTCGGCAAGGTCGGCATGAGGCGTACGTACCCGGACGATATTCCGCTGTTTCAGCAGGGCATTTGGGACTGACGTCGGGCTAGACTTCCACCTCCTCCGGAACCACTACTGGGCCCCCACCATCAACATCGAGAAGCTGTACGTGGCGCGCAAAACCGAGTCGGATGGACCTTTACTAAGATTCTTGCAGCTGGTCTCTCGTCCCCGCCGAGACCCGGGAGCAGTACCTCAGCGGCGCTAAGGCCGACACTGCCCCCGTTATCGACCTCCTCTCTCACGGCTACGCCAAGCTCCTCGGCAAGGGTAAGAACTCGATGCGTTGTGGGGGATGTTGGCGGGAGGAATCAGAGAAACTAACAACTGCTTCCAGGCCGCCTCCCCCAGATCCCCTTCGTCGTCCGGGCGCGGTACGTCAGCGCCGAGGCTGAGCGCAAGGTGACGGAGGCTGGTGGTGTTATTGAGCTCGTTGCTTAAGTCGGACGCGGTTACGGTTACATCAAAGGCTAGCGATTGACATTTTCGGTTACGAGGGAAAACCGGATAGTGAACCCAATGGCAGCGGATCGGACGGTCAGACGACGTCAGCTACGAGTGCTAGATCCCGGAGTCCTGGTTGGGTCCATGGGGTGATGAAAAGCACACCCCACATTGCATTGGGGAAATGGGATGTTTCTTCGCATCTATTGGGGGTTCCTGGCCGTCCTTGTGTTCCATATCCATGCGAGGTTCGGACAATTGAGTTTTTGCGTTGCTGAGCACTTCGCGGGCTCTCTTCTTTGGTTGACCGGTGATACATGACGGAGGACAAGCTGTCGATGAGAGGAGGCCACCAAGGAGCGAGGCTCAGCGAGCTTGAGGATATTTGGGTCGAGGGAGGCACATGAAGCGAGAGGGCCAGCTTTGACAGACTACCTCCGCGCTTCATGATGCCCCTTCCTTCCTGACCATGTTCGGAACAGCAGAGGCACCAGTGCTGTGTTGCAAACTCAGAGCTCGATCAAGGAGCAACGCCTTTGCCACACTTTGTTGCCGGTAGCTATCTTGATCTGCTTCCGTCCGCTCTTCCAGCCCTTGCACTCCGCGAGTGATGTTCATGGAACCCCGAGTTGAAACCCAGTTCAAGATAAATCTCCGGAATCCCAAGTCTTCCACGAGCGGCCGTCGATGGTACCGGCAAGACGAGCCCTGGAGACCTGCCTAGGAGCCAAAGCCTCAGATCTCCATAACAACCGTAACCCTCACCGCGCAACGCATTTACAAGCCAGCCAGAGATGAAGGGCCAGGAATAGATCAAGCAAATACGGTGTCCCATCCAAGGAGAATCATTAATACTGCCAAACAACAACTACCGTAGAACAAAAAGCAAGACAGGAGAGGTCAAATCTCAAGCGCTTCAGCATCCAGCATGCGTTTTCCTCTGCTAGGCCGTCCTCAAGGCTGATAATGACCTCATCGTTGCGGTTACTTATTCAAAGCAGGGCAAAACCCAAGGCAAGGTATCCTATGTGGTTTGTCACTTCGCACTCAACAAGCGCCCGCCCAGAAACACACCACCACCACCAAGCCATGTGTGTCCTTCCCTCCAACATACCTTCACACCGCCATAGACACCAAGGCCGTACCGGCGTCGTCCCCGAGAACCCAGGACAAGGCCAGACACCGCATTACCGTTTACGATCGCTAAAAGCAAACGCCAGTCAGCAATACCTCAAAGGCAACGGGACGTAGCGCTGGAGAGAGACTCACGTGCTCAACCGCCTCGAAAGCGTCTGCAACTTCTTATCCTGCTCCGCCTCGCGCGCAGCGCGCTCCAGCGCCTGGGCGCGCTCCTCGCCCTGCTGCTTCTGCACCTCCTCGTGGCTGGGCGGCAGACGCTCGTTCTGCAAGTCCACCTTGCGCGCGTCCTCGAAGGTGCTGATGGCGTTCTTGATGCCCTCGGCGCCGAGCATGAGCGTGCCCGCGGGCAGGCGGCCGCCCGAGACCGTCTTGAGCTCCGTGACGCGCTCCGACTCCTCGCGCAGCACCTGGAACACGCGCGACAGCCGGCCGATGGCCAGGATCTTGTTCTTGATGGCGCGCCGCTTGAACTCGATCGAGTCCGGGTCTTGGCCGCTCGCGGCGCTCGAGGCGGAGGGGAGAGTGGGAGAGACGGGGCCGGGGGACGTGGCTGAGGAGTCCTCCCTGAGCTCCTCCTCGGAGCACGTGCTCAGGATGGCGATGAGCATGTCGGTGATCTTCTCGCCGACGAACGGCAGAGACCAGGTGAAGACGTCCATGAAGTTCGGCAGCCAGTACGGGTGCGGGGTGCAGTTGAACTGGCGGATGTTCATGACATTGTTCTCGTACTTGAGGACGGCCGCCTTGTTGTTGTACACGTCCAGGTAGTTGGGCGCCGAGAAGATGGTCATGACGCTGGGGAATCCCGTTGTACGCGTCTTTCGGTACATGCGGTACCCAGCATCTTGAGCCTCGTGGGCGCGGATAATGGACAGCAGGTTGTTCTTCTCGAGGAAGTGGCAGGCCGCCGGGTACGAGAAGAAGTAGGAACAGCCGCGCACGTGGTTGTGGAGGAAAAAGTCGGTCGTCTTCTCCTGGCCAAAGTCCTCCAAAGGATCGGCCCAGAGGATGTCGCACATCAATCCCTGGGTTGGTGGTTCCCTGAAGCGGTCAATCTGCAAAATTGTTAGCTGAGATTGCAGGTCGGGGTAATACCGTGGAAACTAACATTTCGGAGATCATCCAGCGTATGCAGCTCGGGACTGAGCCCGCCGTGGATGCACAGGAACTGCTTGTTCATGACCGCCGCCAGCGGCAGGGCACAGAACGACTCCATGCATGCCTCGTAGATGGCTTCCGAGTACTTGTGCTTGCACTCGAGCTTGAAGGTGAAGTAGTCGGTCAAGTGACGGCACTCGTGGTTGCCCCGGAGCAGCCACAGCGTCTTGGGGTAGTGTATCTTGAGGGCCCACAGGTAGAGCACACACTCGATACTGAAGTAGCCCCGGTCGACGTAGTCGCCGAGGAAGAGATACCTCGTCTCGGCCGGGTCGCCGCCCACCTCGAACAGCTTCATCAAGTCGTAGTACTGGCCGTGGACATCGCCGCACACGGTGATCGGGGCGTCCATCTCCAGCAGGTTGGGTTCGGCGCGCAGCAGCTCGGTACCCTTCTTAATGATCCATAGCGCTTGCTCCTCGGTGAGGCGGCCCTCGCGGTAGAAATGCTGTTTCAGGAACTGAATGTTCGGCTTTTGACGGGTTTCGTCCTCGAAGAACTGCTCGTCGCTAGGCTTGTACATGGCAGGCGCTTGCACGTCTACAAAGAGCGAACAGTGTCAGTCCAGCACATTGTGCTTTAACGAAAGGGGAGAGTCGCGCGCCGCGGCGGGACATACCTTTGACGACCCGCTCCATGGTGCTGACCTGTGTCCCGTCCTCCATGGTGTGGATGGTGAAATCAATCTCGGGCAGCGGCTTCTTGTGTTGTATCGCGCGGATGGCATTGTCGACCTGTTGGTCCTTGATCCGGCGCTCCTCATGCGAGGCCATGACGCTGGCGTCCTCGGTGTCCATGTCGGCGACGGCGCTGTCAGGGCGAGGTGTAGGAGTGGTGGGCGAAATCCTTCGATGGGGTGGTTACAGGTGGTCGGCACGTTTGGCTCGTTGGTTCGACTCGTTGGTTGGAGTGAACGAAAGGCTGTCCGCTGTGTCCCGCAGCGAGCGAAATTGTTCGGTCGAGGTGGAAGTCGCCCAAACTTTTTCCGGGGAGATGGTGTCGCCCAGTCAACTATATCCGTGCCGAGGGTTGATTAAGGAACAGGTAGGGCTGAGGATTGGGCGGCCGACGGTCGGGAGGCAACTCTCAAGAGTCGAGACGGTGTGGGTGTGAGCTTCAGAAAGCTGCCCAGGGGTGGGGGAGTGGGAGGGGTACACGAAGTTTCAGCGTCACGTACGGGGCCTAGATGTACCCTGATAATTACAAGGCACGTGGGGAAATGGTGCTCTTCACCTCATCAAGCTGCAGCTTTATTTAGGTTCAGATAAAACCTGTGTCAGGATAGGTTTCTCGTGCATGTCAGGTCAGCTGATTCATTGAACTCACCATTCGCATCATGAAGTATTGATGTTGGGAGAGAATGCTTCAAAAGAGTACCAAGCTGTAATTCCGAAGTTTCGACAACGTTACCGCACCTCGCCTGCAGGGGCCATCAAGTCAAAAACTCAGGGGCTTTTCCCCGCCTTTCGGGTCAAACAAACGCTAACCGTTGGCATGGAATACGAGCGTTCATCAAGAGCCTCACAGCGGCGCGAGTCTCGACTTCCCGTCGGTCAGGGTCGGCGAGGAGCTCACGTATCGTTAGTCCGGTAAGATACCGTTCAAGTCAAACTCATTGAAAATCGGGTTAGGGTCACAGCCAGCATGGTGGCGACACGCACATGCCTGGGCCGGACAGATCTTTACCCCTTCGCTCTATTTTGTCTATCTGGTATCTCTATCTACGAAGCCAAATCATGGCGCGCAGTAGCCGCCATCGACAGCAATATCCGTCCCCGTGGTGTACGACGACGCATCCGACGCCAGATACAGGTACGCGCCCTTGAGCTCGCTGACCTCGCCCTCGCGACTGTCACACAACAAAGTCAGCATAAGAACTCGACAGAAGATGAAGGAGGTAAAAGAGAAAAGAGACCCACCCCATAGGAATCTTATCCTTCCAAGCCGTCTTCGTCGCCTCATCACAAAACTCCGAGATACTCGTCCTGATATACCCCGGACTGACCGAGTTCGCCCTGGCAAAACCAACCCACTCCACCGCCAAACTCCTGCACAAATGCACCACCGCGGCCTTGCTCGCATTATACGCCGCCTGCAGCTGCGGCACATTGACGATATGCCCGCTCATGCTGGCCGTCGCAATAAAACTGCCCGTCGTGAACTTGGGCTCGAGCGGCTTGCCATGCACGGTCGTGCCCTCCTTCTTCTGCCGGCGAAAGTGCAGGCCCGCGGCGCGCGCGCAAAAGTAGGTGCCGTCCAGGTTCGTCTTGACCACGTCCGAGTACATGTCGACGGGCCCGTCGAGCATGGCGCCCTTGGTCCAGGGGATGCCCGAGTTGGCGACGAAGACGTCGAGGCGGCCGTTGAAGTCGGCGACGATGGAGTCGATGGCGGACGAGACGGCGTCGTAGGAGGTGACGTTTACTTGGTAGGCTTGGCCTGTTTATCCATGTAGCGTGAGAATGTGTTTAGTAGCAAGGTGGGTGAGGGGGCTGGCTTACACTTGACGCCGTACGTCTTTGCAATGTCGGCAGCGGCCTGCTCGGCCTCGTCTTTCCTCTTGTTGTACCAGATGGCGACGTTGGCGCCCGCCTCAGCGAGGGCCTGCGCGACGCCCAGCCCGATGCCCGAGCTGGCGCCCGACACGATGGCCGTCTTGCCCTTGAGCGAGAAGAGCGGGAAGACGCGGTCCGACTGGGGGGCCACCGTGACGTCGTGGGTGAACTTGCCGTCTTTCATGTCCGCCATGTTTGCAATTGGAGCAAGACTCTGGAGTGGCTGGACAGGAACGGAGAGTTGGCTTCGAGCCCGGTGAGAGCGAGTGAGAGTCGGTACGACGACGAACGGGATGAGGTAGGTATCACAGGCGAGGATATGCTCAACGAAGGTTGCTCACTCGAGCAAAAGACGGAAACAAAATTCTAGAAGAGGCAGAGAGAACAGCAGAACAGAAAGAAAGGAGAGGATCCAAGGTGGCAGCGGGTTATAAAACACCCCGCACTCAAAGCTCGAGCAAGGAGGCCGGAAGCCATGCAGCGGAACCTGATCGCCCCATCTCTTTCCCAGCTCGACAACTCCGACGAAAGATATGGGTCTGCTTCATGTGGGTGTCCATTCTCTTGAACGCTCAGAGAGGGGGAGGGCTGAGGAGGGCCATCTTCAGGCCCCGCAGGGTAGCCCAAAGACCGGATGGCTAAACCCCTTGCGGCCCTGATTCATTGCAGATGTGATGACATCAGTGGGGCCGGAATGGATGCCGGATCGGTGCGTGGCACTCGTTCCGAGGCTCCGGGGGCCGGAGAGCCGGAAGGGTGGGCGGTTCAAGTTGGTGTCGATGACGTTGACTTCTTCTGAAATCCTTCAACAGGTACGACGGGGAACAATCAACCTCTTGACAAGTCTCTGACCAACAAGAAAAACCGCAGCAGTCTTGGTTGTTAAGCAGATCTCGAGCGGCGGTCTGGACTCGAGGGCGTCGACAACTGGCGGGGTAATTGTGGTGGGGTAAGAAGTCATCGGAATGACCTAAAACGGTTGCGAGACCTGACCAACACCGAAAAAGCGAAAAGGGGGGGATGGTGATCTTATGTGACTGCAGCTCAAGGAGTGCTGATGAATGAACGACTTTCTCTTACGCTTGGGGCCACAGTTTCTACTGTCCAATTGGTATCGTACCGTATCAAACACCGCGGCCCTGAGACGGAGGTTAGGTCTTCAGCGAAACTCGGAGCACATGACCCTCTCGCGGGCCTCTTCCCGTCCAAAGTTGGTGTTCCTCCAGCGGGAGATGAAGTCGTCTCTGTTGACTACCAGCTTGTCAGCCACGGCCTGGCGTAAATCACAAAGGACCTGGGAAGGAAAGCCACTCACTGTATCCTCCGCACATTCTCCGAATACCCTTGAAGCTGCTCCTGCCGTGCAGCACGCGCCAGTTGTCAAAAACTATGCCACCACCGTCGTCAGCGCGCCGTATCTCGCCCCAGATGTCCCCTTTCGTCTCTACTTACTCACGACAGTGCCCGGCTTCAGCTGGAACCAGTACTGCAGCTTCTCGCTCTTCAAAAGTTCGTCCCATTTCCGGGCCGCCTCGTACCACTCGACGGGCTTGATGCTGTGAAAGGGAACCGCCCCTCGATCGGCGTTGTTCCACCGGATCCTGTGCAGGGCGTTGTCGTAGTGCTCGAACACGGGGTACAGCTTGTCGGGAGCGATGGTGATGCCCTCGTTCCCGCTCGCGTGCCAGGGGAGCGCGACGGTGGCCAGAACATTGTAGGCGTGCTGGTCCCGCTCTTTCAAGAGGTTCGCCGCGTGGAAGCCGTCCACCAGAAGCGACTCCCCGCCGCTCGCATCCTCTTCGCCGGGGGCCGGCTCGTGGGACAGGAGGTGGAAGGCCTGCAGCCCGGCCGGCTCCGTGAAGTAGGTCGTGTCGGTGTGGGCGGGCAGCGCCACGTTGGTGTAGGCCGTGTCGGCCATGGCAAGGTCGGGTTTGAAGTCGTAGAAGCCGCCGTAGTGGGTTTGGCGGATGAATGCGATGCGCTCGAGGAGCGTTTTGGTGTCGTTGGGGTCGTCGTGAGGAGTGTCGGTGACGAAGGAGAAGCCGCGTTTCCTCTGTGCAGCGGTGTGAGGGTTTGATCAGTAGCACGTCCGGGTTGAAAGCTCACTGACGATGTTCGTGGTCAACTGGGCGAGGCCAGACTCGGAGCCCATGACCTCTCCGTAGCTAACAGACGGAGGATTATTCTTGATCTTGACGCCCCAAGGCTCCCGCCGAAGCTCATCCTGAAAGTCGAACGTCCGAAACTTCTTACGGCGGAAAAAGGACCAGGGATAGCTGCTCGAGTGCCCGTCAGACCCTGCAGGCCGTTAGCACAAGCTCTGGGTTAGCTGGCCTGTAATAACCAACATTCCAAGTAGACATGTGTGTCATTCTCCTTGCCTGAGATAATGTGGATATCTTGCGGGATCTGCCGCGTGTAAGCATAACCCCCCAAGACAACTGTGGACGTTGGTCGACATACGCTGAACGTGTCAAGGTTCCGCTGCATGGTGTCCTGATTCACACATTGGGCGCAGCGGCAGTTGTCCCTAAAACATTGGCCCGAATTCAGCACCACGGGCCTGGCTCTCTTCTCGGGCTCGAGGACTCACCGGAGCCATATGTTGGGACCGCAGAGTCAGTCAGCTAGCTGTCGCTCAAGAGAGGGTACCTGCGGCAGCCCAGAACTCACTAAGTGTGTCGGGGTGCCCGCGTGCCCTTGCGCCCGATGCCCGGCAACGGGCCGACCTCGAGTCCAGTGGGGGAGATGCTGGACCACGCCCCCTCGGTAGGTTGGTGGACGGGGCCTATTTCTCTAAGTTCGGCCGCGGCCTCATCGCTGTAGTGTCGTCTGCAGGTCGGCACTGCGGCACGAGGCAGTGCAAGATGGAATGGCTGTCTATTTCCCGGAGAACCATGCAGCATCAGCTTCCCTTCCCAGGCTGAGATGAGAGTGAGCTGACCGACCTCGCCAGAGCCTCGCACCGGAGGAGGGCCGGGCGCAGAGCCCGCAGGTATGCCATTGTTCAAGTCGTCCGTCAGTAATTTTCTTTTCTCAAAACAGTTTCAGAAGACCGGGATCATTGTCGCAGTTTGTTGAGACCTGACATGGCAAGAGAAATCGACAACTTTTGTTGACATGTAAATATGCAGGAACCCGAAGTTATCCGCAACGGATGCGCGCCAAGACCTGGGGCAGTCCACGCTCCGCACCTCACGCAGATGACCTCGGCAGTTCGGAGCAAGAGAGAGAGAACTCCCCGGCGAGTTACTCAAGAACACTACGTCGCTTGCAAGCAAACTGTCGATAATAGAGAAACACAACTCCGAATTTCATGATCAATGGCCCCTACAGGAGACCTGTATGAGCTCTGTTGCCTTTAGGGTTAGGGTTAAGATATGGCTGGCAAGCCTGCAGCACGGAGAGATCCTGACGTTTCAAGACCAAAAAAATGGCAACAAACCACCGTTGTTTGTCGAGGCTTCGAAATCGCCGAACCGACCAGCCGCATTGAAGCCGCTTTGTGTGCGACGCTCTGTTCGATTTTTTGAGTAAGCAGCTCGGTTTTGGGCGGACAGGTCGATGAAAGAAAAGGGCCGTGTTGTTTTCCGAGGTGGTTCGAAGGAGATTAATAAGGTATGCGAGCGTCCATATCTATCTCGAATGTTGCTACGATGTCTTACCTTGCAACTAGCCATAGGTTGTTCCGGATCACAACCAACCCAGTCATGGAGGCGTCTATAAGGTAGGCAAGTTGTTTAAACTGTGTACACAAATGGCTTGGAGTGTCGGTGAGCGCTACAAAATCGGGTCAAGATACTAAGTAGGACGAGAGTTACCTTATGTCATTGTGACGTCGTTTTACAGACCTCCATGATACCTGAAGTCAACCGGAACCTCCTGCAGACCACGTCTTATTATGTAGGTTATACAATCAAGGCAACAGGGAATGTTGTCAAACAGCCTCATAGCGACGAGGAAAGAAAACAGACGCCAAATGCCTCCCCGAAAGCGCGTCAAAAAGGAGGCTCAAGTTGCCTCTCCATCTACGGTCCATCCGCCTCAGGGCGAGCAAGTAGTTGGTCATGAAAAGGAGGACCAGAACGTCGGGGAAGGACATGTGCGCACGCCGGAGAGCATGAGCACAGTTGATGTTCGAGATCTCCCTCATCCCGACGAACTTGAAGCTGGCGAGCTTTCAGACGATCTCGATGACACCCGCCTCGCCGAGCAGCCATCATCACCATTACAGAAGGCCTCGCACACTGGCGGGAACCGCCCGGGCTACGTGGCTGCGGGAGGTTACAACGCGCTCAAGACGTTCAACGGCCAGGTGTACTCGGGCATGGCCGTCGGCGGGTCACATACCTGGAACTACGACCAGGGCCAGTGGAAGGAAACCAAGGTAGAGCCTGACCTGTGGAAGATCGACTACGAGACGACGAAGCGCAGGGCAAGAAACGCGCCAAAGGGGAGCGGTGCTCCTGTAGGGACTGAGTATCACTGGTTGATAGTTGCTCACCAAGTGAGTTTGCCGGCATGAGGGGAGAAATAACTTAAGTTACTAACCGTCAACTTCTCCCTCTCGTGGTCGACAGCACGTCAAGAAAGTCGACGCAAACACATACGAGACAAAACTCGTCGGATCCAAGTACAAGCTCGCGCACAAACTGGCCTCGTCGAACTCGTGGTCGGTTCCCACGGTAAAAGCCCAGCGAGAACGCGAGGTTGAGCTCCTCGAGGACGCCAAACGACGGGTGCAGGGATTGCCGCCAGTGGTGGCGAGCGAGAAGGTGAGGACGGTTAAGGAGGAGAAAGGCCAACAGAAGCTGGATGCCCTGTTCGCTAAAGCGAAGGGGGCGAAGGGCTCGGGGGGAGGTGATATGAAGAGGAAAAGGGAAGTTGTTGAGAGGGATGATGAAGAGGGATAATGATTTCTAACCCCTGAGGTGTTGGAGGCGCGCAGCAAGGGATTTGAACAACATTTAACTGTGTAAGCTCGAGGTGACTGGAGTTGTTTTCTTGCTCACCTACACAGGAGTGGCTTTGAGCAACTCAGTACAGCTCAGGTAACTCCATATCGAGAACGGCGACGTTCAGGGAATTGGGAACTAAGGGGCTGTGTAGGCATGTAAGTTCTCATGTAAAAGACGTCAAGTTGAACCTTTAGAACTCCAGTACATACCCCCTCCAGGACCCTTCCCGGTCCAGATCCACATACATCCCGATCTCCAGTCCTGCCCATCTATCCTTTCACAATCTTCCACGACATACTCACCCCTTCACTCAGCCCAGGCCCCCTATGCACCAAGCTTGAGCTTGCTCCAGATAGAACCGCCCGACTTGCCGCCCACAGCCGGAGGCGGGGACAAAACCATGGTGTTCCACACCTCCTCTCCGTCAATGTACAGCCTGTACTTCAGACTGCTCTGATCACCCCCTTCCAAATTTTCAATGGTAATGGCCCCAAACTTGGAGTTACCCTTGTGAATGTACCTACACACCAGTCAGCGCACCCAACTCATCGAAGCGTACGACGAGAACAAGAAAAGACACTCACTTGATCATAACATCCTCCCGATCCACCTGCCGATACGTTGGAAAAGGCGAGTAGAACTGACTCAACGGGCTCACCGAGAACTCCCAAACCGTCGCACTCTCCGGCCACCGGCCACCATTCCCTTCCTCCTCAACCGGCGGCGGCGGGAACTTGGTAGCAGCAAACTCATGCCTATCCCCACTCAACACCACAACCCCCACCCCGCGGCTCGCCACATCCCACATGGCCTCAAGCACCTTGCGCCGCTCGGCGAGGAACCCGCCCCACGTATCCTCGGTATTGACAGGCCAGTTCTTGGTAAACGGCACCGAGGACGCCACAATCTTCCACTTCACCCCCTTCGGCTCAGGCCGGCGCAGCCATGCAAGAAAATCAGCCAGCTGCTCCGGGCCGAGCATCGTCTTGGCCGGGTCGTCGACGGGCAGCCGGTTGCTGGAGCGGTGGGAGCGGGTATCGAGGAGGAAGAAGGCTGCGGGGCCCTGGGTGAACTCAAAGTAGGTGATGTTGGGGGAGCGGGCCGTCAGGGCGCCGGCTTTGCGGGCCGGGGGCGGGTTGGCGGCGGCTTGGTAGTGGTGGAAGGGGTCCAGGGCCGTGGCGTAGACGCCGGTCGAGTTGGCGGACCAGTCGTTTGCGATTTCGTGGTCGTCGAGGGTGTGGATCCAGCTGAGGTTTTGGCCTACGGCGGGCCAGTCCGGGGAGGCGTAGACCTGGCGGTATTTTTGGCGGTAGTAGTTCATCGACTTGTCCCAGTAGCGGGGGACGTCGGCGTAGATGAAGTCGCCGAGGAAGAGCATGAACTGCGGGTTGAGCGAGGGGAGGAGTTTGGCGAGGTGCTTGAAGCCCGGGATGGAAAGAGGGTGGTCGAAGGGGCTGTAGGGGAGACGCTGAACGATGCACGAGGTGGAGAGGAAGGTGAAGGGGCCATAGTTGGTGTCCTCGGCGTGGCCGACCGGCGGAGGCGCGGTGAACTCGCCGGAATGGTTGTTTGAGGTACGCCATTCGTAGGTTCGCTTCTTGGAGTGCCGCAGGGGAACGGACAGGACCGCGGTGTAATCGGTCTCGTTGGTTGTCCACCGCACACCTCCCGCGTTCTGCCACAGTGGGTTGTCAAACGGGGGTTGGGGGTCCTTGATGTGAATTTGAACGGTGACTGGCATCTTGGACTGGTCAGGCTCCCGGATCAGTAGCTTGGCCTCGCTGTCGGAGACATATCCAACCCTGACGAAGGAGAGGTCGTCCCCAGTGTAGGAGCGCTCGCGGAAGAGACGGTCGGCAACCAGGCCAACGCAGAGGCCATTGAGCAGCAGAGTGGCGAGTGACAGGGCCAAGCTCCGGGGGTTGGGCGCGCCGCTCAGCAATGTCTGCAAGGGGTTGAGCGGCCTGTCCTCGAGGGAGATGGTCTCCTTGATGGTGACATCCTCGACAACAACATCCTTGTCGCCGTTGACCGGCTGGTCGTTTCTGCGCCCCGTGACCCTCTCATTCTCCACGATAGTCTCGGTAACATCTACATCGACCTCGTCGACAAGATCATACTTGGGCTCGTTCCGGTACCCAGAGATGAATGCCGGGAGATAGATGGCGAAGAGAGTGAAAATGATGGCCGGGGCGATCTTTCGGGTGTCAGTAGACGTTCTCGTAGTGAACTCTAAGAAATACTTACGGGTACTAGCGCCTAGAGTCATGTTGTCAGCAGCTTGTTTACATGTGGAATCTCCCGGCAGACTTACCCATCGCAGAAAAACGTAGGTTAGCGCCCGCAGTCCAAGGGAGGCCGCGGTTGCGACCTTGGTCTGCGTGATGGCCATGGGAAATCGTGACAGCTTCAGCTTTTTTGAAGCCAGAATATGAGCAGTGTGCCGGTCAATATCGTGTTTGGTTCGTTCAAAGTTCACTTGGACGGATGCCCATGATGTTGCAGAGATCGACAACCGAGATGAGAGTGGAATCAAACTTGAAGACAACACAGACAACAGTCAATGTATAAGAAATAAATGAAGATATTGTTTTCATTCACCGGTATGTAGCTCAAAACATGCAGCGGCGTCGGGATTCAATGAGGCCAGCCTCGCAGTCCCTGACGCAACCGACAGCTCACAGCTTGAAAGTCACTGATGTCACTGGCTGGAAGCAGGCCGAAGTCGACCCTGAACCCCTGCCGCTCCAGGTTTCCAGCTGAGGAGCTCGGGCCACCCGTAAGGGGGTTGCCGGGACGGGATGCGGTTGTTCCGCCGAAAAAAACAAGTGGGCCCTGAGCCAAGCTTGGCGATTCAGCATTGGATCCGTGGCATTTGATGGTCGGCGGCGCGACTGCGACTCGTGAGCTGTCCTGAAGAGTGCTGCGACACTCGCAACCAGAAACCTGGGCCTCAATCAACACAACGCACGATGCAGCTGCCGTTACTTTCGTGCGGCCTCTGGGCCCTGCTGGCCGTCCAGGCGACGGCGACGGCATTGGCATACAAGATCAACGCAAACGAGGAGGCGTGCTTCTACACGGCGACGACCCGCAACGACGAGAAGATTGCATTTTACTTTGCTGTACGTTCACTCTGATATATTTACGATTCTCTGCGGAGGGACTTTACGCTTACTCTTTCCTTGCAGGTGCAATCCGGCGGCTCGTTCGACATCAACTACAAAGTGACAGGGCCCAATGGGCGGTACATCATGGAAGGCGAGAAGGAGCGGCAAGGCGACTTTGTCTTCACGGCGAGGGACGCCGGCGAGTACAAGTTCTGCTTCAACAACGACATGAGCACCTACACCGATAAGTTCGTCGACTTCGAGATCTCGGTAAGGCCAACCCTCCTGTCAGCCCCAAGTTACCCCTGACTGACGGACGATAAACCTAGGTCGAGAACGAGGCCCGCGTCTCCCTCCCCGCGAAGCAGGGCGCCACGCCCGAGCAGACGTCGACCCTCGAGGAGTCGCTCTTCAAGATTTCGGGCCAGCTGTCGACCATCACGCGCAACCAAAAGTACTTCCGCACCCGCGAGAACCGCAACTTTAGCACCGTCCGCAGCACCGAGAAGAGGATCATCAACTTCAGCCTGATCCAGATCTTGCTGGTGGTCTGCATGGGGGCGCTGCAGGTGTTTATTGTCAGGTTCTTCTTCCAGGGCGCGCGCAAGGGCTACGTATGAATGGGCGTCTGCTTGGTGTGCAATAATAACGTGGTGTTTGTTGGTTTGGCTGGGCATGGTTCTGCGAGTTGGGCATGTCTTGCATGAAGAGGTTATGTACCATAAGGATGGCTCATGGTTAATGACGGATGGTTCCTGGGTAGCGTTGTGCTGTGTCTTTTCTGAGTGTCTTGTCTACTGCTGCGCATGTCCAAGGCCTGGTGCGAATGCGGAAAATGGTATGCCTGTAATTATTTCAAACGAGCAATTAAAGACTCGCCAGTCTCGTAGTCATTCCATTTTACCAAAACTATCCTGGGATTTTGATTCCCCTTGGGAGGCGGTTCAGGGGCTGCCCGATGTTCATCGCGGGCCGCGACCAGCTCATCGAATTGGCTGATAAGCTGATAAGCCAGTGCCAAGCCGTCGCGCCACGGTCGGCCCAGCCACTGACTGTGACGCCGCAACTTTTCCGACACCAAGGACCATCAGGTCCCACTGGCAACCGTCATCTCCAACCTCAACAGCTCGTTACGGAAATAGAGCCGGAAACCATGGCATCGATAGCGGCGGGCCTCGCCCGGGTTCTCCCCAAGCCCCAACACGATTCCGAACACGAGGAACAGCGAGTGCAGCAGCGCGGACCACGGATTGTCGCCGCCCACGAGATCGACGAGACCCAGATTGTACTGAAGGTTAGTAAACCTCCCGTCTACGCTCCTCGAAACAACAAATTGACCGTCGCCATTACACAGAGAACCGGCCCTCCCCCATACCCGAACCGAGCAGGCTGGCGGCCGCGCGCCCCGGAGGACTTTGGCGATGGCGGCGCGTTCCCCGAGATCCCCGTCGCGCAGTACCCATGGGGCAAGGACGACAAGTCGTCCAAGTCGAACGCGCTAGTCGTGCAGGTTGACGGCGAAGGAAAAGTCGACTACACTGCCATAGCGCGGCAGGGCCACAGCAACGACCGCATCATCCACGCCTCGTTCAAGGACCTGATCCCGCTGCGGCAGCGCGCCGAGGCGGGCGACCTCGACCTCTCGCGCCCCAGCCAGGAGCAGGTGGCCGAGACGGCCGAGCGGACCAAGAATGCGCTTGCTGCGCTGGTTAGTGGTGCGCTGGCCGCGCAGAAGCCCAAAAATGTGAATGTCGGCGGGAGGAGGGATCCGACGTTCGTTAGGTACACGCCGTCGGCGCAGATGGGGGATAATTCCAAGAAGCAGGAGAGGATCATGAAGATTGTGGAGAGGCAAAGGGGTATGTTTGCTGCGTGTTCCTCTGATTGATGAGCTTAGCTGACGTGTCACAGATCCGATGGAGCCGCCCAAGTTCAAGCACAAGAAGATCCCGAGGGGACCGCCAACTCCTCCTCCACCGGTATGTCTACCGTTTGCGTCTTTGCTGCCCATCTGAGTTGCTGACTTGAATTCTAGGTTATGCACTCTCCGCCGAGGAAACTCGCTGCAGAAGACCAGGAAGCGTGGCGCATCCGTAAGTGCAATTCTACAACCATTCAAGCCATTCACGCTAACGATCCACAGCACCACCTGTCTCGATGTGGAAGAACCCCAAGGGCTTTACAATCCCCCTGGACAAGCGCATGGCAGCCGACGGCCGCAACCTGCAAGACGTGCAGATCAACGACAAGTTTGCCCAGTTCTCCGAAGCCCTCTTCATGGCCGACCGGCACGCCAGAGAAGAAGTCCGGCAGCGCGCCATGATGCAGCAGCGACTTGCCGAAAAGGAACGCCAACAAAAGGAGGAACACCTCCGCCAACTCGCCCAACAAGCCCGCGCCGAAAAGGCCGGTGGCGGCAGGCGACGCTCCCGCTCAGGCTCCTACAGCGGCTCCGAATCCGGCTCCGAAACCGACGACTCGGAGCGCGAGCGCCGCGCAGCCCGCCGCGAGAAACTGCGCGAGGAGGAGCGCAAGCTGCGGCAGTCGCGCATGGGCGCGGAGCGACGCGCACAGGTGCTCGCGCGTGAGATGGACCGCGACATCTCGGAGAAGATTGCGCTCGGCCTGGCGAAACCGACGCAGTCCTCCGAGGGCATGTACGACTCGCGCTTGTTCAACCAGTCGAGCGGGTTCGCCTCCGGGTTTAACGAGGACAACCCCTACGACAAGCCGCTTTTCGCCGCGCAAGACGCCATCAGCAGCATCTACCGGCCGCGGGCCAACGTCGAGGACGAGGATGATGAGGCCGCGGGGGATAGGGAGATGGCGAGGATCCAGAAGGGGGCGAGGTTCGGCGAGGCGTTGGGGAGGGGCACGTTCAAGGGGACGGCTGAGGCTGAGGTCAGGGAGGGGCCGGTGCAGTTTGAGAAGGAGGAGGCGGATCCGTTTAATGTGGATAAGTTTCTTTCGGAGGTGCAGCAGGGGACTTCTGCTGCTGCTGGGCCGTCGTCGTCGTCGAAGCGTGGGTATGGGCTGCAGGAGGAAGAAGATGCCAGGCGGAGCAAGAGGAGTCGGGTTGATGATGATGATGATGAGTAGGGGGATGGCTGGAGAGTGTATATTGTACGGGATTATGGGATAGGGCTACCTAGCGCAGGCATTCAGAATACCAGGCGTTTGGTCAAGGCGGGCGGATGGTTTGCATCTCCCAGAAACTTCGTGACGGTGCGCTGACCCGGTCTACGATTGTTGTGCGTTTTCTCACATCGAGGCAGTCAGCACCACGAACTTCCTCCCTTTGCAACCTGCGGGAAACCTGCAAGGCATTGCCGAGCGAGCCGATACGGCGTCGCGCCCCTGACTCAACGTGGAATGTACGACACGCGGCTGCAGCATTTTGGCCCCCATTTCACGCCATGCCAAGGCATGGTGTCTCTATTGCCTCTTTTCGGTCCGTTCCTTGGCCCGTCATTCCCCTGGGGACCTGGATTGGCGGGCGGTCTGGATAAGGTATGCAAGGGCTTTGTGTGAATCCCACGAACACCACACCGGTTTGGTATGCACTGGTGGTGCCTGTTCAGCCTGATAGGGCCGGTGTGGCGCAGCTTTGACTTGTTGGTTCGGCCCGCTGCTACCGTGGGATTGGGTTTTAACTCCGTATCCTATGGGGAGAGTTGCCGTCTGCTTTTTGGAATGACAAGGCGGGAGGAAAAGGCTGTCGTTTCTTGGGTTTGGACCGGGAATACGAGGATTTGGGGGGTTGAGGGTGCATGATGTCTCAATCTGTGCATGAAGCGGCATTATTAAACTGGGTTAAACTGGGGGACGTGCTGAGAAATGTATATGTGACGGCACGCTGATACTTGGGTTGTGGCTTTATCTCTGTTGACATTCCTTTCCTCACTCTGGTGCAATAGGGTTTGCACGCACTGTCGTCTCCCTCGGACCCCTTATTCCAGATCGCCACTCTTACCACCCGCAAGATGAAACATAACGACCCGGTGGTGTCGGCGCGCGAGGCCGAGTATTGGTCTCAGTCCAGATCGCCATGGGATCCGCGGGAGTGGTCGCGGAAGATATGGCTCATACTGGTGACGGCTGTCATTGTCATTGTCGCGGTTGTCGTTGGCGCCGTTGTGGGCACGAGGACGAGGAACAACGCCAACTCGAGTTATCCTGACTACTCGAAGCTCAACTACACATTGATTGATACCTGTGAGTTGGAGTCGAGGCTGTCTCGGGGCGCTCAGGGGTAGGAGGCTGACTGAACTGAATAGACTCGGGCACATCCTTCTTCAGCAAGTTCACCTACTTTCGCGACTACGACCCTGGTACGGCTCCTCGTCTTTCCATGTTCTGACTTACGGGAGACTGACGAATCTCAGCTGGGGGCTTCGTGCATTATGTCGACCCGGACTACGCCAAGACATACGTAAGTCTCCCTCTTGAACCCCTGAGCGACGCGCATCTGCTCACCACTCCAGAATCTCACCTACGCAACGGAGTCCACGGCCGTAGTCAAGGTCGACACCACGGTTGGGCCCGACTCGCCGACCAACGCCTCAACCGGCCGCTTCTCAGTCCGCCTCGAGTCCAAGGCCCAGTACGGCCCCGGGCTGTTCCTCTTCGACGTCAAGCACACCCCGTACGGGTGCGGCACATGGCCAGCCTTGTGGCTGACAGAGTCTGTCCTCCTTTTTTCTTCTTACATCTTCCCCTTCACTGGCTCGAAAAGCAAAGGAGAAGACCTAACCAGCGTCCAGCCCCAACAACTGGCCAACCAACGGCGAGATCGACATCATGGAAGCCGTCAACCAGGCCACGAGCGGCAACATGGTGGCGCTGCACACGACCGCCGACTGCTCCATGTCCGACATCCGCCGCCAGATGAGCGGCACCGCCGGCCAGGGCGACTGCCACAACGCGACCAACTCGAACACGGGCTGCACCGTGACGGGCGCCCCGGCCACCTACGGGCCCGAGTTCAACGCCGCTGGCGGAGGGATCGTGGCGCTGGAGTGGCGGAAGGAGGGCATCCGGTCGTGGATTTTTCCGAGGAACGCAAACAGCAACAACAGCCTTACGGCGCTGCCGGCGTCTGGAGGGCCGGCCCCTGATCCGAGCACCTGGGGCCCGCCTTTGGCTGACTTTCCGTCGACAAGCTGTGATGTGACGAGTCACTTCCGGAATCAAAGCATCATTGTTAACATCGACCTGTGCGGCTATTACACCGAGGCGGTCTGGGCCTCGTCTGGGTGTAAGTGGCACATCCCTTTTCGTCCCGCTGATGGTCCACTGACAGAAAGCAGGCCCGTCGAAGTGCACTGATCTTGTTGCCAATCACCCCGAGGCCTTCACGAATGCCTACTGGGAGTTTGGGGCTTTCCAGGTGTACAAGGCGCTGTAGAGAGTATGGCTGGCGAAGTGCCATCATTGGAAAGGATGGTAATGAGTGACGGTTGTAATGCACAGGCTCTTGAGACTGAACATTGATCAAACCCCTTTTGTGATTGTGACTCCCCATAGCCCGTGAATACAAACCACCCGGAACCGTCTATCCTGCTCTGAACAGATCAAGTGGAGATCTCCCTCGCCCTCACCTCTCTATACATCCATCCTACTTGTAGCGAATAAACCCCTTGCCCAAAATATGCATATAACCCCCAACGCCAGTGCCATGAACAAACCACCCAGCCCAGTCCCCGCTCCCCGCGAGAAACCAGAGCAAAACGTACACCCAGTATGGTACACACACACACCACCCCTCTTATTCCCCAAACACACCCTTTAATCCTCATCCTTAGGCATCCTCATCCAAGCATCAATAACCGCACTAAACGCCGCGAAACCCGCACATCCCACCGCCGCCGCCTGCGGCCCCCCATTACGCGCCAGTATCGCGCCCGTCAGACACCCGGCCGCCACACCATTCCCCATATCGTTCTTAGCCCTCAACCCTTCAATCCCACACTCGATCCCGGTAAACAGCGCGCCGACGGCCCCAAAATTCTTGGCGCTGCTCCACGACCGCGCGCCCATGTCCTTGAACCCGTGCGCGAGCTGTTTTTTGAGAGGTAAAGACGAGATGTCGACGGCCGCGGCGGCGCCGGGGATGCCTTTTGCCCCCGGGATACCGCCTGGCGCGCCGGGGACGTGGTAGGGTGTGTCGTAGGCCATCTGTTACATTCCCAGGCAAACCAACCGTTAGCAAGCCGTCCTTCTCGGCAGTCAATACTTGCAAGCGAGGAGGGGAACATACCGAAGCCATAAACATGCCAAACACTCCCCCCAGCGCAAACCCCATGACGCCGCTCATGGCCGTCTTGGCGTAGCACGATTCCATAGCGCTGGTGAGCTGTATATCACGCACTTAGCTTCTCTCAGCTTTCAAGTAGTACCGGACCGGACATACCCATTTGACATTGGGATCGTTCGGATCGAAACCCGGTGGCGTGTTACCCGCGCCCGCCGAGGGGATGCCGGGGATGCCTGCGCCGCCGAGACCGCCGCTGCCGGGGAAGTTCATGGTGTGTTCTGTCTCCTCTTCAATATCGCTTGGTAACGGATTGTCTTGGGAGGCTTGTGTGCCAATCAGGAGAGCGTCGGGACAGGAGAATCGTCGCGTTGCTTGGCTGGGCTTCGTTCGTCGGTGGAAGGGACAAGGTCGACCGAGTTCAAACGTTATCGGCGGTTGCGCCCGACAAAAAGTTCCTTATCAGAGTCGTTCGTGTAAATTACGGCCACCACCGCCAAGATTGTACCGGTATTTACCAACGTTGAAATTCTCGTACCGTCCCATTTGGCTGCCAAAGACGTGCCCCTGAATCACGATGGTAGAGAAGGACATATTTGCCTTATATAGAGGAAGGCGGCAGGGCGGCTTGACCATATCACAAGCTTATTGCGCTCTACCTTCACAGCCAGGCCCTTCAGTCAATACGGGCCGGCAGCTCATCCAAGCTTTCTCCAGGAGCACCATCTTCATCTCATTCACCCCGAGTCTCTCCTGGTCACCCCTCTCACATAGGTAAACTCGATAACCATTCCTACAGCTACCTTACCAACCCCCATGCCCAATGCCAACCACGTTTAGTGTACTGTACCTCACCGCCAAGAACCTCAAACCTCCTCCCTCTCTCTCACACACACGCAATGATGATGATGATGATGAAAGAAAAGAAAAACCACAAGAATAAGAAAAAGCCTGCCAACACAGCGATATACCAGGGGTCCCAAAGAGGCTGCTACCACTTTTGGCTAAACAATGAACCTGCGCGGACCAGGCGCCGTGACATAAGACATAAGGATGTACATATGCGGGGCTTGCTTGCTTTGTGAAAAACAACAATCCCACCCCGTCGTGACCTGAACAACTCTAGCCCTTGAGGAACAGATCCCCCGCCCCATTCCGCATCGACCTCGACCGGTCGGGGTGGTCCATGCCGAGGCTGTCATCCGTGCTCCCTGCCACGTCCCAGAGGATGTGGTCTGTCAGATGAAAATCAGCTCTTTGTCAATCCACTATGGCAGGTCAAGAAAGATACTCACCATCCGTCAGATAATGCGGCCTAGACATCTGCGCCCGGCGGACCACGGCAAACTTGATCTTCTCAAAGCTCTTTCCCTTCAAGCCCGTCCGCTTCTCGAGCCGCTTCTTGGTCTCGGAGAACTTCTCCCCTTCCTTCAGCAGGAATTTGAACGGGATGCCGTGCGCCCGGCTCGGCTCGCCGTGGAACTGGAACACCGAGATGAAGTGCGTCGGGTCCGTCACCTCGGCGTCCTCGGGCGGTATCCGCTCGGCAATCACCGTCGTGTACTCGTTGATGCTGATGACGGGGTAGTTGCGCTCGAGCTCCCGGAAGAACTTGTGGTTGCTGATCTCGTACACCCGGATCCGCCCGGCCTCCTGTTCGCTGGGAATCTTGGCCTTCTTGACAAGGCAGTCGATGAGATCCTCCACGTGGCCGTTCTTGGGCACCAGAACGTCGAATTGCTCCTGAGACATGGTCAGTTCGCTTTGCCGCGACAACTCAACGTATGCCACTCACCTCTTTCGTGATGCCCTCGCTGAGGAGAATGAGCCTGACGCTCTTCTTGGTATCCAACTCGGCGAGACTCATGTCGAGCACCTCAAAGAACAACGCGTCATTACGCTGGTTCATGTTCAGCTGCCCATACCCTGCCGGGTTGAGAATGAGCGACAGGGCCTGGTTGTTGCCCCGCTTGACCGCCGCCCTCGGGTTGTTCGAACTGGCATTGACAGTGTAGAACCGCAGATGCGTCGGCTCGACCCCGAGCTTCTCGCCGACCTTATCGGATAGCCTGTCGTAGCCCATCTTGGAGTTCAGGACCATCTCGAAAGGAGGGTACTTCTCGCCGTCGCATCTCTGAGGGTGGGCGCGGAACATAACCAAGCGCTTGTGGAGAAGGAAGTCGTAGTACTCTTTGGCGTCGTCGGCTCGGTCGAGCGATTTCCTAAGCAGAAACGTCAGTGGATGGCTCGTGTTGCCACGAATCAGGCTTTGTCAAAACTCACGCCTCCTCGGAAGCCTGCTTGTCACCCTTCTCCGTCAACCCGAGCCTCGACTTCCGATCATGGAGCCGCTGGAAGCAAATGATGTCTCCATCCTGGAGTTCCGCTGCCTTGAGGGACTGCTTCCCTTTGAGGGTCTCGATCATATTCGGTTTGATCTCCTGCGCAGGTTTAGTGACTCGCTCCCACAGGCAAAAGAACGACTGGTTGTCTTACCTCCCAGAGCTGGATCTTCTCATCGCTTGCCAGCTTTTCCCAGTTCATCTTCTTCATGATGATGGGGACCAGTTCCTCCACCTTCTTCTCTTTGCTGATGTACACATGGCCGACTCCCTTCAACGCCTGGGCATCGGCATCGAACCACTTCAGGAAGAGGAGGATGAGGTCGTTCTTGACAACTACCCCGTTCGCCAGTCCCCCATACGTCGGCCAGACAGCCGCGCCATCGGCGTTGACCTCCTCAGCAACTTCGACCCACACACGAAGTGCTTGGTCCCGGTGCGCCGCGGCCCGGTTGTACGTCTCCTCGACCGTCGGGCGGAGGTCCATCACTGGCTGATCCGGGCGGATCGTCTTGTTCTGGCGGTTAACCATTATCCACAGCCTGACACGCTTCGGATCCTGCTCAATATCGGCCGCGATCTTCTCGACCACTTCCTGCATTGTGGCCGTGCGAAGGAGGCGGTAAAACCGCGGGGATGCCGGGTCCTGATCCGGCGTCGCATCGAAGTCGGTGAGGTCGGTACCGCCATGTTTCTGGAAAGTTGATTCCGTGATGGCTTTCACGCCGAGGTAGAGATGCTGCTCTTCTCTCTCCTTGCGTCGGGCCTCCCGCGCCGCGTATTCTTCCTCGAATCGCCTCCCTGTAAAACTGTCAGCAATCCAGGGCACCCTATGAATGCGGAGAATCAGTCGCTTACGGAGATGCGCTGGGGTGTCTTCTTCTGTGACTGGGCAAAGGATCTTGTCGAGCCTCGACTTGCGAATGTACACCAGCATGTAAGCGCTGTTGGGCCTCATCAAGGGCCCCTTCTTGTTACCAAGAGGCCGCACCTGGCCATTAGGCAGCTTGAACGGGCCGCCAAAGTTCTCCTCCAGGACTTCCCGTTTCGTCGCCTTGGTGACCTTGTCATCGTCGTACTTGTACCACCAACCGTCCTTGTTGGGCTTGATGAAGGCGTAGTAGTGGCCGGCATTGAGGTCGCCGCTGTGTACCAGGACGCCATGCAGCTGGTATTCCCACGGCTCGGACCTGTCGGCATCTTTGTCCAGGTACGGCGCGGCGTCGAACTCCTCCGGAAACTCGTGCCGGTCGTTGATCTTCATCATGGCGTCGCGCTGGATGTCGTACTCGAACCGCTTCAGCTGCAAGTGCAGGACGTCGGGGAAACTCTGGAAAATGACGCCCTTGTTGGCGTCTTGCAGCTTGTATTCGTCGCCGGCAAAGTACTGGTTCTCTCCGTCAAGCTTCTCCACCTGAATGTAGTCCTGGAAACTATCCAGCAGATTCGCGTTCCCATTGACATTCAGCTGGACGTCCCAGAAATCCTCGATCCGGCTCGACTCGTAGGGGACGTTGATACACGAGATGTACGTCTTGATCTTGCCGCTGAACATTTGCGGCAACGCCTTCTCGAATTCGGTGCCCTTCATCTTCTTCTCCATGCGGTCGATGAGCTTCCGGGAGAGCTCTTGCACGTCTTGCTGCTCGAAGATGTGGCGCGTCTCCCAGCCGAAGGACTTTGTGAGCTCGGCGGTGCCCACGGCTGTGTTGGAGGTCTGCAGTTGGTAGAACAGCCTCTGGAGAGTGTATGCACTGTTGCTCATGTTCTCGTCATGTTCCGTGGGGATACTGTAAATGGCCTATTGAGTGTCAGCTGCGCGCGAAGGGTGCTGGGAGACGGGGGTCAAGTTACCTTGCGGAAGGCGTTCGTGAAATACAATGACTGCAGGAGTGAGTTGAGGTAGCAAGTGGCGCCCTGGTTCTTGAGACCGACGTAGCCCGTCTCCTTTTTGGAGTCGTAGTTGTTGAAGTTGTGCCATAGCACGCCCGTCTCGTCCTCGACGACGCGAACGTATGCGCTGATGTTGGCGCAGTCGTTTTCGACCAGCGGCCGGTCCCCATTTTCCCAGACCGTGTTGAACATCTTGCGCGTCTCCAGGAACCGGGTGAAACCCCAGTCGCTCTCCTCCTTTGTGAACCGATGGTGGGCGGAATGATGGTACAAGATGTTGGGATGATTCTTGTTCCACAAGACGAGCGCAAACTGCACGCAGCAGCTCCAGTCTTCGGGGACGTTGTTCGCTTCGAAGCCGTGTTCGAGGTATATCGAGCACTGGTCGAGGACGTTGTTCCCGAACGGGAAGAGCAGGATCCGCCTGGAATGAGTGTCAGTCTTCCACTCCCAGCAAACTGAGGGCACAGGCTTGTCTCGTACCATGGATAGCCGCCAGCGTAGAATATCGGGCCGTGCTCCTTCTTGTTCAATGACCGCCATCCCTCGACCGACCAAGTGTGGACCTGGTCCTCGAGGATCCTGGGCTCTTCTACTAGCGGCTGGAGCACGACCTCCTTCATGGCCTCGTCTGGGGCAAGTCAGCGCGTGTGACGGGGTGGCGATGGAGGCCACGGGCCAACGTACAGTCGCTTGCGAGCAATGTGTCCGTGTCCATTGCGTCAGGGTTGATGACGGCGACGTTCTCGGATTCGGCGCCATTTGGCTCGACGACGTGCTCCTCTGGCGCATCGACCGCCATGGCATTGGGCGATACGGCTTCGAGGTTCTGGGTGTCGTCCTGGAGGGACAGGTCAGCGAGGGCGCCGGTTGGCGGGGTAGAGTCGTCCATGTTGGCGATTTGGGAGGGTATGTTTGGCGAGGGCAAGCGTCGGCGGGAATGGTCAATGAGGAGGGGATGGAGAGAAAAAGATTGAGTATGAAGTCGGCAGTCGGTAGAGGGCAGAAAGCGGTGGGCGGATTCCTAATCCTCCCAGGGCACTCACCATCCTGGAGGGGTCGCGTTGTCGGGAAGGCACTGGCCGGCGATGGCGGATTAGGTCACCTCGGGAGCTGCAGCACGCGGGAGGGGCACTGGGGGTGCTGCCGGGGTGCCGGACTCTACTGGAAGAAAAAATAAGCAGAGATAAAAATGGCTGTTACAAAGAGGCCCAGGTCGAGGTCCTTTGTTGAGGAGGAACCTTCACACGACAGCAGCAAGACAACACGAGCTGTGTGTGGGCGCGGGGGTGGGCAGCCAAAGCAGGAAGCGATAAAAGTTTTGGAGGTGTTAAGGTAAGGTAAAGAGAACCGAACCACCACGTCCTGTGAGTGTCTGGTGTTGCAAGAGGCGCAGCACGTATCCGGCTTCTGGAAATGCCATTCGGCACACATTTCAGGCAGCTCGGTCCAAAGAGTACCCCGAGGCTCGGCTCGTCAATGGGTACTTCATTTTCTGAGCAGATCTTGGGGGGACAAAGCGGCCTTTTGGCTGTACCTCGCTAACACACAGTGCCCGGGGTGACTTGCATAAGAACGTGAGCCCCTCCAATGACGTGGGGTGCCGAGAGTCCCAACTCGGACGCAGCGTTGCCGTACACAAGCCAGCATACCTAACTGAGTTCATGTCGCCGTTGGCCGGATAGGCTTCCTGCGGCCCTGGATCCTGCGGCGGTATATCACGCTGTTCGCCCATCTTGGTACAAACGCATGCGCTTATCGGGCACTGTGTTTCCATGTCAGCATGAGCACAACCGCAGCGGCATTGGAGGACGGCCGGGGATATGGGAAAGACGGAACTTACCTACATAGCCATAAGGTACTTGCAAGTGAGCTCGCAGAGGGTATTGAAGTCGCCAAACTGAGTCGCTCCAAATCCTTCAACGCAGACCTGCTCCGACAAGGGCAGTGGGTTTTCGGCCCCCAGCGTGTTCTCGGTCGACTCTCCCGCCGTGACTATGGCATTCCAATTGGCAAGCCCAAGCTCGCAGACGTTCTGAGGCACCACGTCCGTCGACAGCACAATGAAACCGCTCGGTCGAAGTGCGGCGCGCTGGAAGCTTGCCCCGACGCTAGGGGTTATTGCCGGGTTGTTGATCACTCTGTTCAAGGGGATGCTGTGGCGGTATATGCCAAAGCCGTTCGGGCTGAGAGTCAACGCAAACACCCCTCCTCTCCAAACTTCGTCTTCACATTCATCGGTCAATGGTCCTCGCACACTTGCTGCTGCGATATGGAGCTCCCTAACTGGCTCAGGATGTCGGTTTGCCCCTCCCCTTGCGGCTGCAGTCCAAAACTCACAGGTACCGTGTGCTCCTCCCCCTGAGCTTCGTCTCTTTTCTGCCCCAGCTCTGGCTGCTCTGGGTGCGGAAAGACAGCTCTGGCCTGCCGCTCTTCTACGCGCTGTGGAATCTCGTTGTTGCCACCGAGCTCTTCACGCTGTCCTTCCTTCTCGTTGTCAACTACGCCGAAGAAAGCGCCCTTGACAAACCCGGCCTCTTCGTTCACTACCCGCCAGATGTCGGCGACCGCATCAACCTGGCCCAGTTTACCGCGAGTCTGCGCCATGTGGGTCGTAATGTACGGCGAGTGGCAAGACCGAGCCATTGCTGGGGAGCTGAACAAGTCTACCGCCAGGATCACATGAGAAAAATATACCTGATCTCGACTTTTGCTTCATTCCACCACCCTAAACTGCACCGGCTCTGAGTGCGTGACCACCAGCTTCGGCCGGCCCCCATTATCGCGCGGAGCTGTGACCCTCCCGGTAATCCAATACGGCAGCATGACCACCGTCTCAGCATGCTCCTCGGCACCACCCCAGTCCCACCAGTCCACGACGGCTCCGCTGAACCCATAGAGGAACAAGTCGCCCACCGCAGTGTCATCGGGGAGATAGCTCCAGCTCTGCCCCTGGAGCGTCTTGGTGGTCATCCAAGTCTCGCCTGGCTTCAGACTCGTAAAGTGCTCGTGTTCGGCCACGCCAACCGCCACGTCAGGGAGGTCGTCGTGGATCGGGAACCCCATCTCGCCATCGTCCATGTCGCATCCTTCCCAGGGGGCGTCGCCGATGCCGCGCCATCTATAAAGACGGAAGCCTTCACCCCAGTCGTCATGTAGCCCAATGATGGACCAGGAGCGGAAGGTGATGGGCCGGGTCGTTGTCTCTGAGCTTGGCTGGCCACCCGGTCCGCAGACCTGGCCGGCGTAGGTGACGTTGATCTTGACGTGGAAAAGGCCGTGGATAGTTACAGTCGGCGGACACTCCAGCGAAACGTTGAGTATGGGTGCTCCCGGGCTGTGAATTGCCCATGTCAGCTCTAGTACCTAATCTTGTTCATTCGAGGAGTATAGGCAGGTACCTTGGGGCAAACTTGCATTCGATCCTTTGGTCCAAGAGGAAGAGGCCATCCCTCAATGACCCTCAGACTCTTCAGCGCCTCTTGCTCTCGCCACCGCTTCTCCATCCTGTTTGCCGCGTCGAACCCGAATGCGGACAGATGGGCTGCACGCTCCGGCCACGGCGTCTCCTCCTCGCACGCGACGAGTGAGATGTGGGCGCCGCCAGGAATCATGAGGGCAGGGCGCGTCTCGTCGTTCTCGAGCTGATGCTCCGATCTCGTGCCCCAGTCCCACATGGCCACCTCGCCGCCGGGGTACAGCATCGTGTACGTCTCCCCCGCCTGCAGCGCCCGGTAGTAGTGCTCCGGGAGGTTAACGGAGGCGTGCGCCTCGCCGCCGGGAGGCAGTTCCCAGAGAGAGTCAGACAACCAGTCCTCCTTGGGAGGCCTTACAAAACTGGTGTGGTCAACTGCACACGGCTCAAGACCATCTCCGGTGGCATTGTGGGTGTGGCGCAGCAGAGTGAAACCCTGGGAGGAGAAACCATCGGAGAGCGGGTGCCAATGGAAGATGCATGGCCTGTCCGACCCGTCCTTTTTCGCCCGGCGGATGGTGAAGTCGACGACGTACGGCAACGTGAGGGACAGCCGCGGGCGTGCCGTCACCTGGACAAAGAGGCGGGGAGTAGCGGGTCTAGTAAAGATGAGCGATTTACTTGACATTCCACAACATCTTGTCTTGAAAAGGAGTTCGTCTTTTACCTCAAATCATCCTTTCTTACCTTAATGTAAGGTGCCAAGTTGTTGGTTTTACTCATCTTTCAAGCCGGCTTGGGGGGATGACGAGAGTTCTAACTGGGAGTAATGCTAGCCGGGCTGTGTCCCACTTTTCTCGCACTTGAGAGTTGAGGTATGTGCCCATTCTGAGCCACACCCACTGCTGCGACAGTTCAACGAGCGCAATTGGAAGCAGTCCTGTTCGCGGTGACTGGAGGAACATTTGCCTGGAGGAACATTTGCCTGGAGGAACATTTGCCTGGAGGAACATTTGCCTGGAGGAACAGTTATGCCTGGATGAACATTTATATTCCAAAGGTTCTTCATCCGTGCATGCCTGGAGGAACATTTATATGCCTGGAGGAATGGGCGTTTTTCGTGTTCATGATGATGACCTGATGGCTCAACGCATTTGCTAGAGGTAGGTAATGGACCCCATCCAGTATTTATTGAAGGACTCGATCATTCACGAGTTGATGACAAGCAACGCCAACTTCAAAATCTGCGCACTGTGTTGCACATGATGCTGGATGCTGAAGAGGTACCTTACCTACCTATAGATACTGCTGAAGCAACGTGGAGTCGAGGTTCCTGTCTTCTGCTTCAACAGTGGATCTCTTCTGAGAAAATAAAGGTGTAAAATTTATTAGTCTTTAAAGCGATAAGGCTGAAACAAAGACTCTGTCGAGGCATTGAGATGTGAGAAACAACTGCCCTGGCAACAGTGTGCTTACTGTGTCGAAGAAGGTTTGCACGGTCTGAGTGAACTCCGCTCCACATGTGAGTAACCTCCTGCAGATGATGTGGGGTAAAGGACCCAGCTGCCCTGTAATCCAAGCTCCATCTGGATGCGATATCGCAGACATCATCCAACATTCACAACTTATAAGAGCTTGAGCGTCGCACCATGGGCACCAGCAGACTCGTGTGCGCCCAGCGTAGCTGCTACCTGGAGTTCGAATCATCGCCCTCCCAATAACTGTCATCCCCTCCTCGGTGCCGCCTCGACCAGCACGGCCATCCTTGCCTTAAAAATACTTGGGCTGCCTGCCGTTAGTTATCGCAAAACCGGACACACTTTACCGACGGCCTTCGACACTCCTGAACTCTGCTGATTGCCAAACTCTTGCGCATGGCAGCGACGGCATGCCGCGCTTCTCGGTGCACCATGCCACGGCACTCGCCCGGCTGATGAGCAGGCCGGGGCAGCTGGGCATAGCATTAACAGCACGCACCTCCAGCTCCATACCAGCTCGACCCATCATCCCACTGGCGCGGTATTCGCACACTCCCCATAACCCGAAATGGCGGATGATGTCTGTCCTGGATGAGTACGAACCTGCCCACCTACCTTTACCACGAGGTGTTCCACGACGTGATGCTCATTTGTCTGCAACAGATGGGTTGCAAAGGAGGCCCGCCCCATCAGTCTACGCCAGCTCATGGTGTTTGGCCGGTCGTTGACCGAGTCGCGGCTGATCAGCTCGGCCAACTACGTCCGGACTGAGCTGCCCACCAGGCAGGTCCCCTTCCATTTCCATTCCTCATGGTGAACGTCTTGTTGACTGAGTTGCCCTTAGAATCGCCCACCGGATCCGCGACATGCAACAGCTGCCCTACGTCGTCGTCACGAACCCGCACATCAACGAGGTCTACGACCTGTACTACACTGCCTTCGACACGTTCCGCAAAGTCAGGGAGATTAAGACGCTCGAGGACAATGACCGCTTCTGCAAGACCATACGCTCCATGCTCAAGGCCCATCTGACGGTCATTCCCAAGCTGGCAATGGGCATCCTCGAGAGCAGCGGCCTCATGGACCCGGCAGAGCTGGACAAGTTCATGAACACGATTCTTCGATCAGTCCGTTCTCTCTCCTAGCTTTCTAACCATCACCCGCTTGCTAACACCTTTTCGCCCAGCGCATCTCCCGCCGCGTCATCGCCGAGCAGCACCTGGCCCTGACCGACGCCTTCCACGCGCCGTGGTTCTCCCCCGGCGCCAAGCTCTCCGAGTCCGAGTTCATCGGCCAGGTCTTCCTCAAGTGCGTCGCCAAGGACGTCGTCTCGCGCTGCGGCCACGCCGTCCGCGAGATTCTGCAGCGCGCCTACGGGCCCGACGTGACCCTCCCCGAGATCCGCATCGACGGCCACCTCGACGCCAACTTCCCCTACATCCTCAGCCACCTCGAGTACATCATCGGCGAGCTGCTGCGCAACTCGGTGCAGGCCGTCGCCGAGAAGCACCAGCGGCGCAAGGACAAGGATAACAACAACACCCCTCTACCACCACCGCCGCCGATCGAAGTCACCATCTGCGAAAGCCACCAGCACGTCATCATCCGCATCTCCGACCAGGGCGGCGGCATCCCGCGCGAGAACCTGCCCTACCTGTGGTCCTTCAGCAAAGGGCCCGCAAGCGACAAAATCCTGGCCAACCTAGGCAAGGTGCCCAAGATGGCGGCCACGATGCAGGAGCTGCAGGTCGACGACGGGCACGGCCACCCACATTCACACTCACATTCACCTTCGCCCACACACAGCAGCCGCGGCGTTGCGCCAGGCGACGGCGGCGAGATGGGCCGCGACGCCAACAGCTCGCTTGCCACGCTGTCCAGCCGGCCGCCCAACCTGCGGCTGGGCATGGGCCTGCCGCTGAGCAGGGTGTACGCCGAGTACTGGGCGGGGAGTCTCGCGCTGCATAGTCTGGAGGGGTATGGCGTGGATGCGTTTCTGCAGATATCCAAGCTGGGGAACAAGAACGAGCAGCTGACGACGCGGGCGACTATGGATGCTGTGTGAACAAGGGCTGTTGGACCATATATATAACTTCATCTGTTTAATCTTTCCTCGTTGTTTCAGGCGGCCGGGCGTTTTGGTTGCCATTTCCGTACATTCTGCATTCGAAGATCGGACGCTTGATATCTGCAATGGATCATAAGGCTGAAATATACGAAACTTCAAGACAAGCAGCCTTTCTCATTAACTGGTATCATGAAAGGGGCAGCTAAATTACATCGTTCCTAAGTCGAAATAAGAAGGGGACTCCGGCGGAGAACGCCCGGCTAGAGGAGGAAGGTTGAGTCCGTTCGAGAACGACAACCCGTAAGGACCCCGGTACTAGTTCCTAGTTCCTCTATCCCCCGAGAATCTGCACACCTTTTCCCCGCTTGCCTATCGAATGATTTGGGCGGGTAGTATAAAAGAAAACGCAACAAAAAGGGAAACGGCCGGGCCACACAGAGAAACGTTGTGTGGCAGCTTATCTGTCTGCCTGCTCACCACCGAATTACAGCTCTCAAGGACACAGCCCCCTGACATGCCAGAACCGTGGCTGAGCAAGACAGGAAAAGTGCTGGGAAAAGCGAGTTTTGACGAGGCCTAGGCAGGTCGGTATTTCGGAACCACAGTCCCCTAGCGACGTCCGTGGCTGCGAACAGCGCTGCCCTGGAGCTGCTCCAGCTCGGCCTCGAGCTGCTTGATCTGGGCGTGCGTCTGCTCGAGGTCCTTGTTGAGGCGGTCGCGCTCGGCAATGAGTTTCTGCTCCCATTGCCGGAAGCGCTGCTCCTCGATCTTGACCTGCTCGGTGAAGCGCTTGCGCAGCGCCTCCTCCTCCTCCTTGAACTTGGGGTTGTCGAGCTTCCGCGGGCGCGCCTCGCCGAACTTGCGCGTCTCCATCTGCTGCGCGCGGTACGCCTCGTAGTGCAGCTCCTCGGTCGTGTGGATCAGGTCCAGCATGTGGGTGCGGATCAGGATCGACCGCAGCTTCTTGAAGTCGCAGTGGTCCTCGTTCTCGACCTCGGCCACGCCCCACGAGTATTGGCGGCCCTTGACGATGCGGCCGTCGTTCGTCTTGACGTCCTTCTCAGAGCCAATGACGGCAAAGGGCATGGCGGCCATCAGGCTGCGGGCGTGCTGGGCGGCGGCCTCATCGTCCTCCTCGATCGGGGGCTGGTAGATCTTGATGTTCTGGGCCTCGATGACGGCGCGGATCTAAAGCGTCAAATCAGTATGGCAGTCCGGGCAGCTCGTGGAGCAGGCTGCAGTGCTCACCCTCGACTTGAACTTGGCCAGATCCGCAGGGCTGAGGGTGTCGGCCTTGGCAATCACTGGGATGAGGTTGACGCGCGAGCACAGCCGCTTCATGACCTCAATGTCGAGGGGCTTGAGGGTGTGGCCGGTGGGGCGGATGAAGTACAGGCAGGCGTGCACACGGAGGTCGATCTTGTCCTGGCGGCGCGGCTGCTGCTCCTGGAGCATGTAGGACTCGTGCTGGTCGTCGAGAAACTCGATAATGGGCATCCACGAGTCGCGGTTGTTGACATAGTCGCCGAAGCCGGGGGTGTCGATGACAGTCAGGCGAACTAGCTGCCAGTCAGCGCCGTGTCCTAGAGAGCCAGAAGTTACGGATTGCTGATCCGTACCCTTGAAGAACTTCTCCTCCAGCTCAGCCTTGGTAATCTCGATCTCGACCGTCTTGTCGATCTGCTTCTGGTGCCGGCGCTTGTGGTCGGCATAGTTCTTGATGGTGGTGGAGAAGAGCGTGTTGATGAAGGTGGTCTTGCCCAGCCCGGACTCGCCAGCAACCTAGCAAACGGTCAGAACAAGCTGCAGTATCATGCCGACACGTGAATCTGACCATGATGGTGAAAGCAGCACCCCTCTTGGCGACAATCTTGTGCCGCTGGTTGGGCAGATTGGCAATGCCAATCGGCGACGCGCTCTCGGCGGTGGCAGGAGCCATCTCGAGCTAAGTATTGTTCGAAACGAAGTAAAACGGCTGAGGGTATCAAAAATCTACTGCCAAAAAGAGCAGCGAGCGCAATTGAGGGGGGGATGCTGCACAAGCGGGAAAGGCGGTGGTGGATGGACTGGAGTTGAATGGTTCGAGATGGAGTCGGGAGCTGTGCTTTCAGGGGAATTTGGCTGTCAAATTTCCAGATCAGTCCGTCGAGCTGTCGTGCACGGGCCGCCTCCTGCAACACGGCAGCAGTGGGTCTCGTTTATTTCCCCTTTCCCCAGTTGGGATGGAGATGAAGCACGGGCATCAAGTGGGGCCAGTCAGATGCTGGAACGGAGGCCGGGGGAAGGAAATCGCCGGCCCCGCTAAAAAGTTGGTTGCCGTAACTCAATTTTTGGCGGCGAGCACTGGCGATATCCCACTTTGGCGATTGGAGCTGTGTTGCAGGGCCGATTTCTTGGACTGGGAAATGGACAAGAGCCGACCATGAAGACGGACTTCAAATTCTCTAACTTGCTGGGGACAGTGTACTGCCAGGGCAACCTCTTGTTCAGCCCAGACGGCACCCATTTGTACTCGCCCGTCGGCAACAGGGTAACTGTCTTCAACCTTGTCGAGTATGCGCCGCCCATCATTCCTCGGAGACATTGATCGCATGGTATGCTGACTGTGACCAGGAACAAGTCATACACCCTCCCCTTCGCCCACCGAAAGAACATCTCAAGGATAGGCCTCACCCCCCAGGGCAACCTCCTCCTCTCGATCGACGAAGATGGCCAGGCCATTCTAACCCACGTCCCGCGTCGCGTCGTACTTTACCACTTCTCCTTCAAGGCGCATGTGACAGCGCTCTCCTTTTCGCCATCGGGACGGCATTTCGTGGTTGGTCTGGGAAGGAAGATCGAGGTCTGGCACGTTCCGTCGACTCCAGACTCGAACGCCGAAGGCGACCTCGAGTTTGCGCCCTTCGTGCGCCACCACACCCACACACAACATTTTGACGATGTCCGGCATATCGAGTGGTCGAGCGACTCGCGGTTCTTCCTCAGCGCTTCGAAGGACCTGACGGCCAGGATATGGAGTCTTAATCCGGAGGAGGGGTTCACACCCACGGTCCTGTCAGGTCACAGGCAAGGAGTGGTGGGCGCTTGGTTCTCCAAGGACCAGGAGACAATCTACACTGTCAGCAAGGACGGCGCGGTTTTTGACTGGCAGTACACCACAAAACCGGGTCAGGAGGAGGACGAGATGGTGGATGAGTCCGACATGCAGTGGAGGATCGTCAATCGTCATTACTTTATGCAGAACGCCGCGACTGTCCGATGCGCAGCCTTCCACCCCGAATCGAACCTACTCGTTGCTGGCTTCTCCAACGGCATCTTTGGGCTCTACGAGATGCCCGACTTCAACATGATTCACACCCTCAGCATCTCGCAGAACGAGATCGATTTTGTGACCATCAACAAGAGCGGAGAGTGGTTGGCCTTTGGCGCGTCGAAGCTGGGCCAGCTGTTGGTGTGGGAATGGCAGTCCGAGTCGTACATCCTGAAGCAGCAAGGGCACTTTGACTCGATGAACGCTCTCGTCTACTCACCCGACGGCCAGCGGATCGTCACGACGGCAGACGACGGCAAGATCAAGGTCTGGGACATCGAGTCCGGATTCTGCATCGTCACATTCACCGAGCATACGAGCGGCGTGACAGCGTGCGAGTTTGCAAAGAAGGGCAACGTCCTCTTCACAGCGAGTCTGGACGGGTCGATCAGGGCATGGGATCTGATCAGGTACCGGAACTTCAGGACGTTCACCGCTCCCGAGAGGTTGTCCTTCTCCTGCATGGCGGTTGATCCCAGTGGAGAGGTTGTCGCCGCAGGATCGATTGACTCCTTCGACATCCACATCTGGTCTGTCCAAACAGGGCAACTCCTTGACCGGCTTTCAGGCCATGAAGGTCCGGTTTCGTCGCTTGCCTTTGCCCCGAACGGCGGTCTTCTCGTGAGCGGCAGCTGGGACAGGACGGCAAGGATATGGTCCATCTTCAACAGGACGCAGACCAGCGAGCCTCTGCAGTTGCAGTCGGATGTTCTGGATATTGCCTTCCGGCCGGACTCGCTGCAGATCGCCATCTCCACGCTAGATGGTCAGCTCTCGTTCTGGTCTGTCTCGGAAGCGCAGCAGGTATCCGGCGTCGACGGCCGTCGCGATGTTTCAGGAGGTCGGCGGATCACTGACCGGAGGGCAGCCGCGAACGTGGCTGGAACCAAGAGCTTCAATACTATCCGCTACAGCACGGACGGGACCTGCCTGTTGGCGGGTGGCAACAGCAAGTACATCTGCCTGTACTCGGTCACCACGATGGTGCTTCTCAAGAAGTTCACCGTGAGCGTCAACCTGTCGCTCTCGGGCACGCAGGAGTTTCTCAACAGCAAGCTGCTCACCGAGGCGGGGCCTGCGGGGCTGCTCGACGAGCAAGGCGAAGCCTCAGACCTGGAGGACAGGATAGATCGGTCTTTGCCCGGCTCGAAGCGCGGCGATCCCTCAGCGAGGAGGAAGACGCCCGAGATGCGGGTGACGGGCGTGGCGTTCTCGCCGAGCGGCACCTCCTTCTGCGCCGCGTCCACAGAGGGCCTGCTGATCTACAGCCTCGACAGCACCGTCCAGTTCGACCCGTTCGACCTGAACATGGAGATCACTCCCGCCTCGACGCTCGCCGTGCTCGAGCAGGAGAGGGACTACCTCAAGGCGCTCGTCATGGCATTCCGCCTGAACGAGGCCGGGCTGATCCAGCGCGTCTTCCAGGCCATCCCGTACACCGACATAGGGCTGGTCGTCGAGCATTTCCCGACCGTCTACGTGGCGCGGCTGCTTCGTTATGTGGCTGCGCAGACGGAGCAGTCGCCGCACGTCGAGTTCTGTCTTCTCTGGATCAAGGCGCTGGTGGACAAGCACGGCGCGTGGCTGACGGCCAACCGGGGCAAGGTCGACGTGGAGCTTAGAATTGTGGCGCGGGCGGTGGCCAAGATGAAGGACGAGATTAGGCGGCTTGCGGACGAGAATGTCTACATGGTCGATTACCTGCTTGGCCAGGCGAGGGACAAACCCGCTGGTGGTGAGCCTGGCGCGATTGAGAATGGCGACATGAAGGCACTACCGTCGTCCAAGGAGGTAACCATACACGACATCATGCAGGAAGACGCCGAGAGCGAGGAAGAGTGGATCGGGCTAGAATAGGAGAGCATAGGCAGGCGTTTGGGAACACAGGTTGATACCACATGCTTGTCAAGACTCGTTACAGTTACAGTCTGGATGCGTTGACCCGAGTACAGGTTGCCATATCAAAGATTTGGGACGTCCTACCATCAGTCAGCTTGTGCACTCAGTAAGGGCTACACTTTAGAACATACCTTCCACGCCTCGTCAAACCCAGCGCTGCGCACCCATTGAGGCCCCTTGGCTTCCACCGAGTCGACAATCAGATGGCACACTCTCTTCCACATGTCCTCACCCTTGACTTTGAGCCAGTTCCTGCCCTCATTTTCGTACGGCTTGCAGATGTTGTGGCACACAACCGTCGCCCGGCCCAGCTTGATGGCATGCCCGTCATCTGGGAAGTTGTGCAGGCGGGCGATGATCTCTGCTGCGCCATCAGTACCTTATCTACCTTCGAAAAGGGGGGAAACAGTCGTACCGGCAAGCGATCCCCCAGCATCAGGCTTCTTTGGCTGGTAGGTCGCCAGCTTCTCGACCGACAGCTCGGGCACACCACGCGCAGCATACTGAAGCAGATCCATCCGGATCTTCCACTCCAGCAGCCGCGCCTTGGTCTCGGCCGGAATCCAGTCATGGGCGTTGAGCGTGACGAAGATGGGGCTCGAGTTGACGTGGTGCCTGTCCTCGGTCAGTACCCCTGAATATCCAACCGCAGTCAAAAACACGTCTCCAGACGAGCAGCTTACATGAGGAAGAAGTCAAACTTGGGCTGCTTCCCCTCCTTGGCCAACGCCGCAGCGGCCGCAACAAACAGCGCCGCGTCGAACATCTCAGCCGTCCGCTCCTCCACCTCGTCCGGTCTGACCCTGACCTTCGCCGCCAGCTCGATCATCTCCTCCTTCGCACGCACCATCACACCATCCCGTATCTTATTCGCATCCTCATTCCTCGCAGCAACCCTCAGCTTCTGATTCCTCTTCACCTCCTCAATCAACTCCATCACCCTTGGCCCCTTAACACCCTTATCAACCCCAGCGTTCCGAGTAGCAGCCACCCTCTCCGCCCCAAGCAAAAACTCCCCAATCTCCCCCGAATGCACAGCCGCCTGCGCCAACGCCTCCGCAACAATCGCCTCCTGGCCCCATTCCACTCCATACATGAGCTGAATCAGCGGGTGCAAGAACCCAGCAAACAACCTCACAAGCAACTCATCATCCCGATCACCACTCTCGACATCACTCCCACCCCCGCGAACAAAATCCGAGGTCGGCGGCAACAGATACCGTCTCACAACAGCCTGCCACGAACCAAGTTCCTTGATTTCAGACTCGAAGAAGCGCAGGAAGTCGGGGTAGTACTCTTCCTTGCCGAAGTAGGGTTTGGCTGCGGCTGGCCAGGGTTGGAACGAGATTTGACTTTGGCTGGTAGGGGTTCCGGACGGGGTGGTGGTGTGCGGAGAGAGGGCCTTGCGCTGGTAGCTTGCGTTGTGGTCGTAGGCGGCCTGGAGGGCGGGGGCTTGGGCGCCGGTGCCGTAGAGGGCGAGGAGGTGGTGGGGGATCTGGTGGAAGTGGTTAGTTTAGAGTGTTTGGGAGGTGGGAAGGGGTGAGA
Organism: Chaetomiaceae sp. PF1801; assembly: GCA_023628475.1. Classification (NCBI taxonomy): domain Eukaryota; kingdom Fungi; phylum Ascomycota; class Sordariomycetes; order Sordariales; family Chaetomiaceae; species Chaetomiaceae sp. PF1801. The sequence goes on from JAMAKQ010000012.1 coordinate 199,195, forward strand.
GGGGAAGAGGGGATGTACATACGTGGTTGTGGAAGCCTTCGAAGTTGAAAAAGACATGGTGTTTCTGTGGGAGTAAGACCGGTGTTAGTGAGAGTAAGTCACCGGAGAGCAGGGTGAGGAGGACGAACCTCCATGTCCTCCTGAAGCAGCTCCGAGGCCTTCTTGGCTGCCTCATCGGTCTGCTTGATGTGCCAGAGCCCCGTGTTGTCGGGGGTGACATGCATCTTGTAGGGGAGGTCTGTGGTGGACGCCATTCTTGCCGAAGGATAGATGTGAAGGAGTCGAGTGAGGGCTGTGATGGTCCTCAGACCTGGTGCTGGTCGTGTAAGTGCGCACATTCAAGAGCAAGCCAGGGGAGACAACGGCTGAGGAAACGATCAAGTCAGGGAACACCCCCTCATATACTCGGGATGTCCTCTGCAACTGCCAATTATTAATACAGTTACGCCTTTTGACGGGTTGCTGTCACTTGTTTTGTCATTCTCCCCCTTGGCTTGCCCGTTGTCCATGTGCGTTTCCAGTGCGCTTAGAGCCGGTGGTCTCGCCCCGATCGAGGTTGCAGCTGAGCTGCTTACAACCAATTTGATCCGATGCCGATGCCACCGAGCGTAATGATTCGGCCCAGCCCCTCGGACTCCGTCTCGGAGCTAACACACCTCCCCGAAGACGACGAGGGGTTTGTCTTTGAGGGAATCTCTATGGTAACAATGACATCATGTGCTCAACCCCACAAAGGAACCGGCCAAGCCAAGCTCGTTGATGAGCTTGTGTATGTGTCGATCCGACTTTGTGAGATCAAGCCGGTGTCTTTGCACTCGCGGTCCAACAAATACTAGGGTGTCACTCGTTGAGACAAAGAGAACTCATGTAGTAGACACCGCTCAACCAAGGGCAGCTGGCAGCCAAGCGCTCCGCCGCCCTCATCTCAATTCAACACAGCCCTCTATATCTCCCAACTCCAGGGGGTATGCATCTCTAACATGGTCGCTCCTCTCCAAGGACGAAACACCAAAACCCATCCATGCCAGTCTCACATTCACTCATTCATTAGCGGTGTCCGTGTCCCAGTCCCGAAACCCAAATTCATTCCCTATGCCGGCTGGGGCTCCGATGGACCCTCCTCGAGGCCCGCTCATTAACCAGCCGCTGCGCCGTCGCCTTGTCGTAGCCAATGACCTTCGTCAAGTAAAACATCCTGTGCCGGCAGTCAGTCACCACAGCAGCAACATAGTGAAATGCGAGAGCAACTTACTTCCCCGCCTCAGCCTCCCTCGCCCTGACATCCTCCCACCGCTGCTGGCACTCCATCCACGCAACAGCCCTCTTCTTGGGATCAATCCTCTTGACCTGAAACCTAAACCGCCCGCTCACCGGCCGGTGGTCCGACACGCGCACCTCATGCCGCCGATAATCCAACTGCTCGATGCGCCCCCGCCCACTCCCGCACCGGTACAGCAGCCGATCACACCACGCCGGACTACGCCGCTTCTCGCTCGTGTCGTAGTTGTCCGTCCCAACATCGTACTTGTACGTGGGCGCAAACGAGATGGGCTGCTCCTCGAAGGCGCGCAGGCGGAAGGCCGGGTTGCGGCGGCGCGCGACCAGCAGCTGGTCGCGCTCGAGCAGCTTGGCCAGGTTGCCCGCCTTGACGGCGGCGACGACCGTGTCGCGGCTCATGGTGTCGATGCGGTAGTTGAGGTCGCCGTTGAGCAGGCAGAGCTCGTGGTCGAGGATCATGGAGCCGTCGCCGCCGCCGACGAAGCTGTCGATGCGGACGGCCGGGTCGCGCTGCGGCGGGAGGAGCGTGGCTTCCAGGATGGCGGCGATGTCGTTGTGCCGCGCGTTGGCCGACCCCTGGCCGGCTGCGAGGTGGCAGTTGACGAAGCACAGAGACGTGTCGTCCACCATGAAGCGCACCACGATGGCGCCCTTGTTGCCGTGCAGCCCGCCCATGCCGCGCTTGACCTCGGCGCTGCTGAGGTTGCTGACGCGCTCGCGGAGGTCGGCCTTGACGAAGATGCACGTGAAGAGGCCGACGAGCGGCGCCGTGTGGAGGATGTGGTAGAGCCCGCCGCTCGACATGTGGTCGTCCAGGCTCTGGGCGAGGAAGTTGCGCCAGTCGCGGTACTGGTGGCTCATCCGCTCCTGGTCCGAGCCCTCCTTCTTCTTGGGTTTGAGGAAGCGTTCTGTTGAGGGTTAGGTTTAGGGAAAAAGAGACAAGGTGACCGCGTAGAAACCTACTTGCTGTCGCCGTCTTGTCCTCAAGGTCCACAAGCTCCTGGAACCCAAAGACAATGATATCCGGCGAGTCGCTACTCTGCAAGAGATCCCGAATAAACGTCGCGTCCTGCTCCGAATACCGCAGGCTATGCGGCGTCGACGCGCCCGCGTTCCACGTCAGAATCAGCGCCTTGATCTTCTCAAAGCTGCAGTACTCGACGTCCTTGCGCTTCATCTCGCTCTCGAGCCAGTCCTCCTGGAGCAGCCCGTCCCACGTCCGCAGCATGTTATCCGCGCCCAGCGACACCACCTGGCACCGGTCGAGCTTGTAAAAGCTGGAACTGTCGGCAATGATCTTCACCACCGGATTCTTATGGGCCTGCCAGTCCTTCTTGAGAGCCCACGGCGTCGGCTCCATGTCAAACACCGACATCTTGCCCGTGTTGAACCCAGCCCACATGTACCGGCCCACGCCGGCGAGCGAGTTGATCTTGTACTGGCTGACGTTCATCACCCCGAGGCACGAGTAGTCCTTTCTCGAGTAGATGCTCACTTTGCCGTCGCTGTGCCCGAAGAAGACCTTGTTTGGCTCTGACGCGAGGATGGTGCCGGATGTTACTTCGCCCGCGCTGTCCTGCATGAGCGGCCGTATCAGGACCTGAAACTGTGTCCGCCCGTCCAGAGTCGGCAAAAAGACGCGTATTTCTTTGCCTGTCGCGTGCCACAGCTCGTCGCCCACAACCATTGAAAAGGTATGGCCTCTGGGAACGCGGAAGGTCTGGGCGGGACCATAAGACAGGTTCGGAACACCCTTTTCGTCCGGTCCCCAGACGTGGAGGGTGCCGCTCTCGTCCAGCGTCCACAGCTCGTTGTAATGCCGGTAGATCTTGATAATCTCGTGCCGCCCGTGAGCATTGGGTTTTTGGTTCATGATGTTCTGCGACTGCACATCGGCCTCTAGCAACTCGCCGTAGTTGTTCCCGACCCAGACCCGCTTGCCTTCTTCATCCACGTTTTCACCCGGCTTGAACGAAACGGCTGTCCCCTTCATGCCCTCACCCATGGCCAGGCTCATCAGCAGCTCGCCGTCTTGCACACTCCAAGCCCTCGTGTAGACGCCCGTCGTACAAACAAAGTCGCCGCAGACGTCAAACACGCGGCTGTCATAGTTCGTCGCGATTTCGTGCGCGCCTTTCCCGATGAATGGCGGGCTGCGGTTTGTCCTCGAAGTGTCCGGATAGGCCGTGGTGACTGGCGCAGATGTGTCGGCTCTTCGTTGCGCATCCGGGGCGCGGGGCTCAATCGGGGTAGAAGGAGTGGTCGGCCCACGGAAGTCGTTTGCACTCCTCCTCGGCATCCGGTCCACGCCCATGGTCATGGACCTGCCATTCAGTCTTGGAATAGCGGGCGGGGCATGTGTTGTCGGGGTCGAGGCGACTCTCTTCTGCGCCGCCGGGCCTGCTACGCCGATCTCGTGGGGGTAGCTTGTGTTTAGCACTGGTCGAGGCGGCCGCGGAGGTGGTGCTGAAGCCGCCATGGAGCGGCCCGAGTCTATCATACTTCGTGGTCTAGCTGGGAGCGCCGGCGGCTGCTCACCGGTGAGCTGCGGCGAGAGCGGTTCCCGCGCTGTGCCATTAGCACCCTCTCTTTCCAGCCTCCTCGCAGCCACCGACCGGTGAGTTGGCGGGGGTTCGAACGGTTCACTGGCGATTTGAAACGTGCTTGACCGCTGTATCCTCTCCCTATGATGCGTCGGTCGGTCCGGCAAAGCGGGTGGTGTATCATCCTCAATCGTCCCACTACTACTTGGCGGACTGCTGAACGGCGACACCTTCTCGCTGGAGCTGTTCGGCACATTGGCGGGCTGGCTAGGCCTCGAGAACAGGGTGAAGCGGGCTGCCCCTATCAGCGGTTTCTCCGCCCGGTTCACCGGCGGAGGAGTGGGCTTGCTGGGCTCCTTGAACTCTCGTTCCCGCCTCAGTTCAGCCGACCGTCTCGGAGGAGGAGGGGATGGAGGTTTCGAGGCCGCAAGACGAGGCGACGTGCGTGGTTCGACCGGCGTGCGAGGGCGACTTGGTATCCTGAACTGGTTCGTCTCTGCCGCGGGAGATGAGGGGCTGGCCAAGGCATTTGCGTTGACAAAGGCGGGCCGATCCCCAGTGGGCAACCCGGGACCCTTCTTTGGCGGCGAATGCGGCGGTTCAACTGTAAGGGACGGAGGATGCGCGGGGCGCGGACTGATGGGCGGAGGGAGAGGGCGTGTGGGCGAAACGGGCGGACCAGCGTTGGCGGTCGGGGCACTGGTGCTGGAGACGTTTAGTCTGTCCTTGGGGCGCGTCCAGGGGACGGGCGGCGGCGGTCCTCGAACCCCCGAGGGGCTCGTATCTCGCTCGCGCAGCCGCTCGGGCTTCGGTGCCGGCAGTGGTACCGGGTTAGGGGATGCGGTTCGTGAGGAAGCGCCGGTCTGGGGTTGGTTGTCGGTCTTATTCAAGTTCTCAAACTTGGCCAGCAGCGACGACACGGGTCTCTGGCGCAATCCGCAACAGTTAGCCTCGGGTGCCTGTCCTTCCAAGGACATGTGCTCTCTCGGGGGCTGCTCACAAGGGACGAGCCGTCGGGCCCATCGTTCGTCGGAGGATCCATGATAGTGGCAAGAGATCGAGAGCAGCAAGACCAGCCGTCAGGGGGGAATGAGTGGCCCTTCAACCCTCGGCCAGGGAGCTCCTATTGTCATGAGACGGCGCGCATCCGGAAGCGGTTCCAGGCGGGTGCTGCTCTCTGCCACGGGAAGAAACGACTTGTACAAGTACGCGCGTTGCGGGACTGTGCATTTGCGGGCCGCGGGGCAATCGGAGGGCGGAGGGTGGACACTCCAACCTTGAAGGTTGCGGCTTTGTTGAGTGTTTGAGAGTTGAGGGTCCCAGTTGCGAGGCAGTGCGGCGCGTGTCAAGGGATCTTCCCAGGGGGCGTGTTGGTGCAACTGAGACTGCAAGTGGATGCCCCCGTGGTTTGCCCTGGCAAATGACGATGTGCTCCCGTTTTGGGAATGATGGGTGAATCCGAGGCACGGTTGGCGGTCCGAGTGGCGTTTCATATTACAAGGTATCGTACGAAGCAGATTACGGTATGTACATATTTCAACCACAACGGCCGGGATCCGGCAAAAGAACCCGGCCGACCGGTTGGTTCCATGAATCCATTTCAGGTGCCTGGCCCAAGCTTCGGTCCCTTGATCCACAGCGATGCCGATTGCCGGCAAACCGAAAGTCCAGGCCCTTGCGGCAACAGGCCATTGCTTATCGATTGAGGCGCATCAGGCCATTTCAACAAGCTAAGACTTTATCTTCCCGACAAGCAGCCGAACCTCGCACTTTCACTGTCACAGTTCTCATTGCAATAACTTGTGTTTGAGCAGAACTTGGACTATCCTACAAGATGAATACTGTACGTCGTCACCCTGGCCATTCTGGTAACACCAGCTCGCAATGCGACTAACTCTTCTCTTTAGGTCAAGTCTTTCTGGTGAGCGCGACGATATCGACCGTGCCATCGATTGCCCGTGGCTAATGGATTGCTGGACTGGACATAGGCTGGGCTGGGGCTCGCTGTGTGTCGGTACGCCAACAAACCTCCTCGACAGCACACGACGATATCATGACCGCAACTGACTGACGTCACCTTGATCTCCAGCCGGCGGCGCGGCATACTACTTTGCGAAGCAGAGCATCAACGCCGACCGCCAGTCCCGGCTAGAGGAGCAGCGTAGGAAGAAGGCCATGGTCGACTCCCTCGAGTACTCCCAGAACGTCCCTACCCGGCCGCTCTCGTCGGCAGCTATGGGCGGATCCGAGACGGGGACAGCTAACGGCACCCCGGCGAGGACGGACACAGCGGGCTCGCCGAGCCAGGAATCTAGCAGCGACCCAGCTCCGACGAGGCACGCGCCAGCGACCGAGGGCCAGAGAGTCCTGGAGAAGAGCAAGTACGAGAGCAGCACGCCGTTTAGGAGTCCGAAGGGGGATCGATTCTCTTAGAGGGCGCTGGGGATGCATGGCAGCCGGCGGCAGCAACATGACTTGGGTTTATATTACACCACACAAGAGGCCGCACCGCGAATCTGGATGTCCTGTCGCAGATGGCCGCCGTTGCCCAGAAGCTGGCCCATCGACGATGGGACCTATGCTGACTCTGTACCACCATGAAACCACTTCCCTCCACGGTTAGAGAGCACATGATGCTGGGCGAGAGTCGGGGGACCTATGCCCATGGTAATGGAGTTGTATGATAATGAAACAAGACGAATTCGACGATGCGGTGCCGTGTAGGAGCATGGCATCTCTGAAGCTGCATCCCTTCAATAAGTGCATTTCTCCAAACCATGGTGGGGCGGCCTTGCAGCTTGGGTGGATTCTCTCGGCCGGCTTGGCATCGAATTTCAATCCAACACCAACGCGGAATCGCTTCCATCTCTTGTCCGCCGACAAGCAACGCCACGCGTATTCTTTGCGCCAAGGCCACAACATAGGTTTCTCCTGCGCCGCCGGTTCTGGCACCAGCAACCATGGCATCAGCAGAGCTAATCGTCGCCAAGACGGCGCTCTCAGGAGCTCTGTTCCGCGCCGATCCGCGGCCGTGTTCGCGCGACGACATCGAGTCGATGATAGCCCTGGTCAACTCAGCCATCGCCGAGTGCTCGCCCCCCAATGTCCAGGTTTGACAACACGCTTCATCCGCTGTCGCCCTTTTACCGTTGTGTGTGAATCCATCGGCTAAGCCGCACGCCAGAGATGCAAGCAATGGGCTCTCAGCAACCTGGTTCCCTCGTCCTCGCGGATCGCCCCGTTTTGCAAGTACCTGGTCGCCCTCTCCAAGTCGTTTGGCGGCGAGAAGGATGCCGCTGCTCTGAACCCCAAGACGGGTCGTGTACCCTCTGCGAAGCGCCGCCGTCTGCATATCTTGTACATCCTGAACGACATCCTCTACCACGTCAAGCACCGCAACCACGATGACGCCTTCGCCGCCAAGCTGGAGCCGACGCTGCCGGCCCTGGTCAGGAGCGCCGCAGCCTTCCACAATTGTCCCAAACATATCCGCAAGATTCAGGACTTGGTTGGGCTATGGGAAGAGAACGGATACTTTGGCCGTGCGGTAATCCAACAGCTCCGGGCGGCGGTCGAGGAAGGCCCCACGGCGGGCGATGAGGGAAACGCAGCCAACGAGGTGGACAACTCGGCCAACGCCCTGGCCAAGGCCGCAAAAGCGGCGCCTTGGGTCATGCCGGCAACGCACGGAGATCCTTCCACGCCGTGGTACGACCTTCCCGCCGGGAACTGGCTTCCGGTTTTGGAGCCCAACTCGACGCGTCCGATGAACCCTTTGATGATCAAGCCCCTAGTCTTGGCACAAGGCCCGGCCGACAAGAGCCTGGTAGAGGCTGTCAAAAACCTTCTGGTCGATATCGACAGAATATACTCCAAGGAAGCGAACCTCGACGAGGCGCCCCCAAATATCGGTCAGCTGGGTGAGCGGGTCGAGATTGACGAGGTCACTGGGGAGATCATTGGTGGTGACACCTACTACGGCTGGTCCCGTGCCTTCTGCGAGAAGATGAAACGCAGAGGGCGAGGCCGTAAATGGCGTAACGACGGCAGCGAAGGCGGGCGAAGCAGCAGTCGCTCAAGGTCATACACCCGCTCAGAGAGCCGATCCCGCAGTCGCCGCCGGGACCGTAGCGAGGTCTCAAGCCGGAGTCCCGAACGCCCTGCCTTCAAGCGCCAAAGAATATCGACATCCCCGCCAGGCCGGAGTCGCGGCCGCAGTCGAAGCCGATCCCCTCATGGCCGGTCTGGTCCGGATCAATCCCGAAGCCGCAGCTATCGGCGGTCACCAAGCCGGTCCCGCTCCCGGTCTCGTCGATGGTCACCATCCAGATCCAGGTCCCGCAGCAGAGGCTACCGACCTCAGCGTCCCAGCCACAACGAAGACGGCAAATACCACCCACGAAGCCCGGACTTCTCCCCAGGGCCCAGAAGCCGATCCTGGAGCCGACCTGACTCCCCCCATCGACCAAACGAACTGCCTCAGCCACCTAGGAACGGGTTCGTACCCCCGAACCCCCCTCCTCCAGGCGCTTGGAATCAGCACGTACCGCCGCCACCATCAATCCCATACCCCATCCCGCCTCCTATTCCGCCTCAACAGCCCGGTTTCGGCATGGGATTCCCAGTTCCGCCGCCGCCGCCGCCAAATTACCAGGGCCCGTGGCCGCCTGTTCCGCCGCCCATAGCCCCGCCCCCAATGGCTGGCCAACCGCCGCAGAACTTCTTCATACCGGGCGCGAACGCGGTGGCACCGCCGCCTTTTCCGGGTGGGTGGCCTCCGCCTCCGCCACCACCGCCGGCAGGGAATCAGAACGGGTTCTATCAGCAGGGTCAGGGACGAGGTGGGTATCAGGGGAGGGGTGGGTATGGGCGTGGTGGGTGGCGGTAGCTATCTGGATCTTGAAATGGAGAGGGACAGAGATAGGTAGCGCTCGGGAGAAGTGAACAAGAGCATTTTAGCCAGAGTTTGTTGTTGTAGGAAATGGAGTCATGTAAAGCCCAGACACTGAAAGCTCAGCCGTTGATTGACGCCCCTTGGCGTAATCGCTGCTATTCTAAACTCCTTACCTGATCACGGCCTTGTCGCAACGGTTACGCCATTCAAACATGATCAGTTAGTTGGTGCTGCTATCAATGGGGAGATAGATAATCGATTGTATGCAAAACGCAGCAGCCCATGTCTATAATTCGCGTACTTAGTCGAAACCAATGCCTCATCCAAATCGCCATGATGAAAGTCACCAGTCCTCATCCACACGAGCACTCTGCTTCCCAACGTTCTCCCACGTCCATGCCCCATGTTCATCCCATGCTGCGCTTCACCAACTCCATAGGTAGCAAGTCGCTAGGATACAGCAAGGGACTCTCTAACTAGCAAAGAAAAGCCCAGCGGTCTTCCTGTTACCGCCCAACCGCAGACCCAGATGCTCTCCTTTGAGATAATCGAATTTTTCGGGCTACCCATCACAAGAGGACCAACCACACAAGAACTAGCCATTCATTGTTTTAAAGGCCCGCTATAGAAAGGGGGAAAGGGGGGACTCTGAACAAGAAAGAACAACAACAGTAGACTGAACAAAGGAAAAAGAAGGGGTTAAAAAGTGAAGAAGTGTAAGTAGAAGTGGTAAAAAATAGCGCTGGGGGAAACAAAAAGGAACGAAGGCTTCAGGAGGTAAGGGGGCGTCTTGTCTTCGCTTGATCTCCCAGGCGTCGTCAGCCCCAAATCCAGCGCAGTCCGAATAATCCAGGCCAGTCGCTCCCCCCCTTGCTCACCACCACTGAAATGCCCTTTTTGCGTTCTTTCAGGAAATCCTCCCGTCCATCCAGCCATCCAGATAATAGCAGCATCCCCAAACCCCGTGCAGGTTTGCCCAACCCCGGTATACCACCATCTCTAGCACCAGACCCCCAAAGTCGAGGGACAAGACATAAAGCCAACATTGAATTAATGGGTGGACCTTTGCCCACTTCGCTTGAATAGGGACCAGAGGTAAAGCGAGACCGGGTGACGCCGACGCCGAAACAGGCTGCCTAGGCTAGGGGCGCAAATCGATCTTCTTCTGGTGGCTGTGTACTTGCGCCTCTGTTTAACGCCCGACTCCAAGGACTAAGAGGAAATCAAGCTGTGTGATGAAAGCCAAGGCCGGAGGAGTGTTTAGAATGGCCGAGGAAAGGCTGCGGCGGAGACGGCGAGATATCGACTGAGGCGCCATGCACCCGAGATGCATTCCGAGAAGACTGGAGAGGAGATCACCGCTGACTCCGCGCCGAGCCAACCGAGTTCTGCCTGTCGTGCATCCCAGGCCGACGATCCCTGCGGTCGCCGTCCTGCAGCTTGAGCGAATCCAGCCTCTTCTGGTTATCCTCAGCGGTATCCACCTCGTCGACCCGCGGCAGCGTGGGGGGAGCCATCCGCGCGGGCGGTGGCCCGGCCGAGGCAGCCGAGCCGTTAGCGGCTTTCCTCCGGTTGGCCTGCTCCTGAATGGCGGCCCATTTCCTCTGACGGAGGGCCTCCCTCGCAGCGGCGCTATTTTGCTGCTCCGTGTACTCGTGTGAGCAGTCGTCGAAAAGCTGGGGGTTGATCTCCATGAACAGCTTCATGGCGTTGTACACCATGCCGTGGATCGTCCTTTTTGGGGGTCAGTTACCGGCCATCAGATGTAGGTGGGGAGGAGCCACATACCTGTTCCAGTGGCCCTTGGAGTTTTCGTAAAGTGGCGCAAACATGATGGGCAGGATAATCTCGACGTTGTCGCTGACCAGGTTGCAGAAATACTCATTGTTCCAGAAGTAGAGCGCCCGTTCGGCGACCTGGAAGTGCGGACTCGCCACAGACTTGGCGAGCTGGTGGAACAGAGGCTCTTGGACCTTGGCGAACTCGGCGGGATCCATGACCTCAAAGATGTCTTCAACCTCGTTGAGGAACATGACTTCTTTGGTGCTATTCACCTTGGGCCAATACCGCAGGAGACCCAGCACGACCTGCATTGCGCGTCAGTAATCCACCTCTAAGCAGCACATTGCAGGGACCTACCTCTTCTGTCAGCGAAGCATCCTTCTCGAGGAACTGCACAATGCAGTAGGCGAGCTGAGGATGGTACATGCTCAAGCTCTTGACCTTGTGCAGAGGGATCAAGACTCTTGTCAGGAACAGCTTGTGTTCCTCCTTAAGAGGCAGGGCGAAACCGTTGATGATGGAGCCCAAAATCTCCAGGAGTTCGGCAATGCCATTAAACCGCTCGGTTTCGTAGGTGAACTGGAAAAACACATTGTTGATGGAGCGGCGGATGAAGGATCTGAGGTTGAGGAATTTGCCGTATATCCGGTGCAGGGTCGTCTTCAAGAAGTCCCGCTCCCGAGGGTCTTCGGAATCGAACAACTCGAGGAGCTGAAGAACAAAGCTGTGGTCGATGTACGCCTTGGCAATGTTTGTGTTGAAGTCCTGGCTCTCGATGAAACGGAGGAAGAACTCGTACACAACCTGGATATGTGGCCAGGCAACTTCCAGAACAGGCTCGTCCTCTTCCGGGTCGAAAGCCTCGCCTTGCGGGTTCATGGGAGGCGGGATGGGGCGGAACAGGTTCTTAGCAAACATGCCCACGACGACCGGGTACATGGGCTCCGTGATGACCTGCCGGTTGTTGGCGACATAGTCGAGAAGCTCATGGAGGGCCAGCCGCTTGATTTCCTTGGACTTCATGTCGGCGCTGGCATCGTTGAAATCGAAGATGACGTTGCATTGCTCAATCTTCTTCATGAAGAGGTCTTCCCGACGTCCAGGAGGAACCTCGTGGAACCCGGGCAGCTTCTCGAGCTCACGGTGGGCAGAGATGTCGAACCGTGACGAGTGCTGCCGCCTAGGCGTCTTGGGGCCCTCGAGGACGTCTTTGGGAGTCTGGTGCAAGCGGTCGAACATCAGGGACTTCTGGCCGGCCTTCGGCGGGGCGAGATCGTGGGGCATGGTCTCGGCGGCACCGGGGGGCGGTACGTGCTATCGGAAACAGGCGATGTCAGTATGATCCACCAACGGCACAATGGCTTTCGCCTTACCGGAGCGCTTGGGCTGATAATAACGGTGGGAGGAAGTGGCCCGTGTCTAGCGGGCGTGCTGCCGCCGTTAGCGCCCTGGGGCTGCCCGGCGACACCACCACCGAATCTGTCTGGTACACCGGGGTTCACGCCGGCGCCGCCGTGCTGAGCCTGGGCAGCGAGGGCGGCGTGCTCGGCATGGGCGGCACTGTTGGGAGGCAGCGGCTTGTTGCGGATGTCGTTCAGGGTCGATGTGGAAGAGGACGGGGTCACGACGGGCGACTGGTTCGAATCCCTAGCCGACGCGTTCGGCGACGCGGTCCCGTCCTTTGAATCCTTGTTCTTCTTGGAGGACTTGCTCGAGTCCTTGCCCCGAGAGAGCTGTGGCGAGGCAGCGTCAGCAACGTGGCCCGAGGTCGAGGTCAGTGGCCACTTACGACTCTGGCGCCGAAACGCTTCATCTTTGAAGACAACAGCTTCTCTTGTGTGGGGCGGCGAGAGGCGCCCAGCTCGACCCTTCTGCGAACCGAATCACAGTATCGATGGGTAACTGTCGGGGTACTGGCGAGTGATCAAATTGTCGACCCGATTCCGGCCTTCATGCGAAGCGAAATGCCCCTGGGCCGGTGCGGTTGAACGAGGGGGCTGAGCGGTAGTGTCAAAGTATGGTGCCGGTCGCCGGCCTCGAGAGGCAACGGAGGATCGTCACGGCGGGTTCGAGGCACGGGTGTGCCAATGAAGCGGTCAGAGCGGCGCAGTCGGGAGAGCCAGCCTCTGTGTTGCGCTGGGTCGGTGCTTGCCTAACCTGGGGCTGGGCGAGCGAGTCTGAGGCTGGGAGACAAGGGCGGCAATTGGAGTCGGGTTCGAGGTAGCGGATTGGCGCCAGTGTTTCAAGTGCCTAGCAGAGCACTGGACGCTGTTAGTATCCCCAAGTGTTGTTGATGTTGTCGTTGGAAACGCACTGTGAATCGCCCGGTTGGTGGTGCACTGGCCGGCGTTTGGGAGATGGAGACGGGGCCTCGAGCTGACGTTCCTAGGTGGTAAGGTGTTTTTGCGGGGCTCCAGCGACGCGGGTCCCGGCGGTTCTCTGGTCTGGGCCCGGGGTCGACGAGACGGCAGTGCAAGCTGCTGCCACTTGGAGAGTTCTGGTTCCTAAAGCGCAGCGAGCAAGCAACCAGGGATCTGCGAGACAGGCTTGACAGGTGCTGAGCTGGAGGTTTGAGCGGGCTCAACTAGGGAGACGTATGGAGAACCGGCTCGGGGAGTCGGGGCGCGTGGAGATGGAGAGGGTGCGCGCTCGCTGGGTCGATAACGTTAAAAAGGTAGTAGCCAGTGCGGCGGATTGCAACTGAGGTCGAAGTCCGGTGAAGAAAATCACCAAATCCAAGAGCAACAAAAGGAGAAATTCCTATGCCAATCCCCCGCCTCAGAACATCGGGCGTGCAGTGTCTAGTCCCACAACCAGGAAGTGAAATGAAGTCGGGTTCCTGAGGGCAACCTGGAAGGTTGAATGCGGCAAGGGGCAAGCTGCTGGAACGATTCCCGAGTTGTTAGTGTCAGGGAGGGGACAGCAAGCTGTGGCTAACAGCGGCTGGCGCGTTGGCAACAACCTGAGACCGCTCACACTAATAAGAGCCGTAATTACATACCTCGGTTACCCACTTGAATGCAATGCCAGTTCTCTTTTGTCCACCTCAAGTCATCGTCCTTCCCTACTTTACAGCAAATAAGCATGTGTCACATACCGCCCAAGACTTGCAAGGTCTGATGGGATTTTTGGTAAAGCAACGGGTAGGCAAGGTTGAATGAAGCCTTCCAACAAACGGGCGGGTTACACAATGTTAGTATATGTAATTTGGTTACAGCGGCAACTTGTGCCCCACTCTGTGCCACTCCAGCCCTTCGTTAGTTAGGTGGGGGAAACGGCGGGAATGATACGCGCGCACAAGCCACCTCTCCTCGTATGTTACATGAGCAGGCAAACTTCGATACGAAACTACCTAGGTACTTGGCTGTTGTTGTATTTACACTTCGTCAACAAGGAGACTTGGTTCTTTGATCTCCAGCTCAAGGCAGTGAAGTGAAAGACTGGATTTTTCAATCTCAACCACAGTGCGTCTGGGACGCAATACACCGACTATATAGTTGCTTCTTCTCCCTTCTCCATTTTGCTGGCGGTTCTGGAATTTTGGGGTCGCAGTCCGATTGATCATAACCAAAATCCAGTAATGGTTGGTATTACACTCCCTTCATCAACTTAAACTGGTCAAACAAAATCAGCAACGACGGGAGTTGCAAGACAGCATTCACCATGGCCTCATCCAACCCAAACGGCGATGGCGACACGGCACCCGTGTACACGATCCCTTCCCGGAGGTTGGGCGCACTAGAACATCCCATGATCATCAAGAACCTTGAGAAGGGAATCAAGACGTTTGGACAGCACAATGCCTTTCAAGCTGTACGTCCAATTGTTGTTGCTCCTAACGGGATAGGAAAAGCTGACATCGCACCAGATCCTCGATTCAGCCAGCCCGCAAATCTCAGTCCCGCTGTATCTGCGCTACGACAACCCGACAGCGAGGCCGCTGACATCTCACAATGCCCTGACCCACAATGTCATCCTGAAAGTCACAGTTCCGAAGCGCACTGGAAGGAAGCGCAAACGGGGCACCGACGGTCCGTGGGAAGGAGAAGTCCAGCAGCCTTCTGCTGACGACTCGGTCGTCTCCCCTGAAATCCTCTCACGGGACAGACTCGACACTCCGCAAGTCATCCGGCGCAAACTGCAGGACAATGTCGGGAAGTACACGGTCGAGCCCATCGGCGTCGTCAACAATACCCATCGTTACAGAGGTCAGCTTCATCCTTCTTAAAGCTTTTCACGGGAGAGACGGCTAACCCTTCGTCTTAGGCTTGGCTGACTTCCAGTACGCCCTGGGCGAGTCCAAGTTCATGAGGAAATTCGTCGAGAAGGTCCTTCCCGGCGACGTCACAAAACTCAAGGAGTTCTCCCTGCAGCCGGGCATCGAGTCGGGGTCCGACATCGACCTAATTCCCCCGCCATATTTCACCCCCATCAGCCTCCCCTTTGGCTATAACTACGCCCAGAACCCGCACACCAAAGAGATCAGCCCCGGCCCCTCCGACGTCTCCGGGTCCGACTCAGAAGGCCAGGAATGGGCGCGCGTCGTTAACGTCACCTCGCGCGTCGCGACAGCCGGCTACTTCATCGCCCACGATGAGTACCCCGTGCCCACGGGCCCGCGCCGGCAGCCCGACATGTCCGACCCGCAGGTGGCCGCCATCATCACCGAGATGCGCCTGGCGATGGAGGAGCGGCCCATCTGGACGCGCCGCAGCATGTGGAACCGGCTGGGCGCCAAGTTCGCCGAGCTGCCCAAGAACGGCGGGCTCGTCCGCCACTGCCTGCAGTACGCCGGCTACCAGTTCAAGGGCGGGCCCTGGCGCGACGCCCTCGTCAAGTACGGCCTGGACCCGCGCTCCGACCCCAAGTACCGCATCTACCAGACGCTCATCTTCAAGCTGCACAAGACGCGCATCGGCAGCGTCGGCCGCTCGTGGCAGGCCATGCGCCGCAAGGAGATCAGCGTGTCGAATTTCGGCCGCGCCTGGCACGACCTCGGCGCGGGCGGCGGAAGCGGCGGCGGCGACAGCGCGCTGCTGCACACGCACATCTTCGACGGCGAGTCGTTCAGCACCGACGGCAAGGTCTGGCAGGTGTGCGACATCACAGACCCGCTGCTGGCGCGGCTCTTCGCGCAGGCCGACGTGCGCGCCGAGTGCGACGTCGAGATCAGCGGCTTCTACCCGCGCGTGCTGTGGTCCGTCGCCAAGGCCATCATGAAGTGCAAGATGCTCGCCATCCGCTTCAACCGCACCGTGACCGACGGCGACTTCAGCGCCGCCATCGAGGCGGCGAACAAGGGCGTTCCACTCGAGGGCGCCGACGGCGCTCCCGCCGGCGGCCACAGTATCGGCATCAACCTGCCAGATCTGCAGCTCACCGAGGAAGAGTACGACCAGCTGCGCGGCGGCAAGTACCGCCCGCGGCCGGGCATCAAGTCGTCCGGGCGGGAGGTCGTCGAGGGGCTGGGGCGGCGCAGGCGCGCGCACTACCGCGTGCGGATCCCGCTTAAGGAGAGCGAGGCGCGCGAGGCGAACAAGATGATTCAGCTGCTTACGCAGAACGCGCAGGACAAGAAGGCGGCGGATGAGGCGGCTGGGACTACCGCGGCAGCGATCGCAGAGGAGAAGGGGGCTGCTGAGGAGGTCGCTGGTCTCGCAGAGAAGGTGGTCGAATCCATCGAGGGAGAAGAAGAGGAGAGGGAGCGAGAGCAAAGGGACGGGGGTGCATTCCAGGAGATCCTGGAGGATATGGAGGAGGAAGAGTCCGAGGACGAGGAAGAAGAGGAGATTGAGGAGGGCGAAGAGGAAGAGGATGAGGAAGTTACACCCCGAAAACGGCCGTCGTTCCAGGATCAAGATGAGGAAGACGAGCTGGAACAGGAGGAGGAGTACGAAGAAGGGGGATACTCGGACGAAGATGACCAAGACGACATGGAGGATGAAGACGAAGAAGAGGAGGACGAGTATGCCCGGGAGGAGGATGATGAAGAGGGCTATGGTGAGGAGGAGGAGGAGTACTATGATGACGAGGGCGAGGGCTTGGCGCAGCCGTGGGAGGGTGACGGCGGCGAGCAGTATGGCAGCGGGTATTATGAATAGCCATGTTGATGCGCCGTCGATTAGAAGGGCCATGAGCGGCACTTAGACGCCAAAACAGCTCGTTCCGAGGAGAGTTAACGCCTGAGTTGCACCCTCCCAGATTCCCCAATACGTTGCGTAATGCTAACGTACATTCTCACCGCTGCCCTGCTTCCTCTATCGAAATTAAGCCATCCTCTCTGGCCTCCAAGCACACTTAATATTGCTCCTCAAAGACAGAGAAAGCAAAGAACACCCCTGCCATAAACGATCAGGCTGAAGCCCAGCGTTCCTCCCATCCATGCCCGCCAGTAAAGAAACCGCATGCAATCTGATGCCCCATAACCCCTTCCATGATGCTATCCCGAGTCCAAGCCTACACACAGCAAACCGGTCCGAGAGACACCTTCGCCTGCCTACCGTTTCCCAATCCCCAACCTATCTCAGTCCCCTACCCCTCGCCCTACACACCGAATTCCAATTCCGACCCCGCCAGCCAACCCAGGAGAGCGCGCTAAATTGAGGAAAAATGCGAGAATAAAAATTACTGAACACCCAAAACCCTACTCCGACTCGCCTTGAGCACCAGCATCCCCGCCACCCACCCGTCGACCTCCTCGAGCGCCCGCCGCGGGGTCTTCTTGCGTTTGAGCAGAAACCCTTGCAGCTCGGCAGGGGAAAAGTGGCCCGGCGGGATCTTGGCCGCGAACTGTGTGGCGATGTGGGAGAGTTCGGCTGGGTGGAGTTTTTCGGGCTTTTGTAGTTTGTCATCGTTTGTGGTTGTAGTACATGCGTGGATGTTGGTGGTGATGGTATCGAGGTTGAGAGGGGTGGGTGTTGGTTTTCTGTTGTCATCCTTGCTGCCGTTAGGGTTCTGGATCGAGGCGGGGAGGACGGGGTCGTCATCCCCGACCTCGGTGGCGCCCGAGACGTCGGTGAGGTTGCCGTCCTTGTCGGACGACACAGAGAACGGGGTGAGAGGGACGTCCGAGAAGGGGGTAAGCGGCGACGCCGGGAGTGACAGAGCGGCCCTGCTGCTATCAGGCTCGTACATGCGGATGAACAGCTCGCGCGCCTGCTGCTGGGTCGCATTTGTAAAGGCAACCTGCATGTCGACGCGGCCCGGGCGGATGAGCGCCTCGTCCAGGGCCTCGGGCTTGTTGGTCGTCATGATGAGCACGCGGCCCTCGTGGGAGGCGACGCCGTCGATGGCGTTGAGCAGGCCAGACAGGGAGATGCCCTTCTTCTCGGTCGAGTCGCTGTTGCCGTGCCGCTTGAGCTCGCGTGCGAGGTCCGAGACCTTCCAGTCCTTCTTGCTCTTGTGCCGGGATTTCTTGGGGGACTTCTTGTCCTTGTCCTTGGTGTCGGCCTCGTCCTGCTCTTCCGAGTTCTTATCATCGTCGGAGGAGGACGAGGAGGAGGAGGAGGACGAAGACTCGGGGTCGTCGTTCCGCTTGAGACCGGCCGTGTCGATGTCCTCGAGCAGCACAACGCAGCGCCGGGGCAGCGAGGTGAAGAGGGCCAGCAGGTCTTCCTCGGTCAGCGTCGGGTCCAAGAGCGAGATGACATAGATGTCGAGGCCGAAGACGCCCGCAAGGGCAAACGACAGCGACGTCTTGCCGGTTCCTGGCGGGCCGTGAAACAGGTAGCCCCGGCGAAGGGGAATGCCGCGGTTGGCGTACCAGCGTGGCGTGGCCGGGTGGAGGAACTCGTTCATGTCGGAGAGGATGCGGATCTTTTGCTCGTCGTCGAGGACCACGGTCTTCATGGGACGGACGGGCCGGTTGGCGACCTGCTGCCACGAGTGGCGGTGGCCGTAGCGGCGCATCATCGGGGCGGCCGGGCGCCTGACGATGGTCTTGGCCTGGTGGTCCAGGTAGTACTGCTCCTTGGCGTGTTGCAGGAGCTGCTTGATGGGTTCTGGCGACCGGCCAAAGCACGAAAGCACCAGTGTCTCCTTGTCCTTGTACTGGGGCATGCCGTTGAGGCCAGCGGACTGATCGAACAGCGACTCTTGCTTCCTCCGCAGCTTGAAGTAGCGTCCCCTGAACCAGAAGCTGTGAGCACCCATTGCAGGGGTGAAGCGAGGGGGAGCCTTGGCCTCCTGGTTCGAGTAGTTGAGGTAGATGCCGGAGCCGTCGGGGGACACGCGGGCTGTCATGAGCTCGGACTCGTCTTCCTCTTCCCAGGCGCCCTTGGACGCCGTCTCGGCGGTGAGGGAGCGAGAATCGACCATCTTGGGGTGGGAGGCGAGCCACTTCATCATGTGGAAGTAGATGTCATCCGAGTTGCTGACCTCGATATTGGCCATGAAGTGCTTCCGGGCAAGCGAGTAGAACGTCTCGTACAGCTGCGCCCAAACCTTGTTTGCGGCCCAGAAGATGCCAACCGTGGTGATGATGTAGGTCGGATCGATGCCCAGGTGACTGCCGACCATGTTGTAGAGAATCATGAACAGCTTCATCAAGGGGTTGAGCTGGAACCCTAGAAGGGGCGAGAGAGTGTCGAGCAGGCCATCGGGGAGGCCGTTTTCCGCAGAGCTGTTCCCGCCATGGCTGGCATTGGCCGCAAAGGTAGGCAGCGAGCCCCGGATGAAGCTGTTGAGGTCCATCTTGGTCGATAGTCGGTCGATCGGCGGGATGAAGGACGACGGGTGAGGTTGGCGCAGCGAGATGAGGGAGGGCGGGTTGCGGTAACCTCAAGGCCACCACGATTCCGTGTCGAGGAATGGCCACCGGATCGGGAGGGGTGGGTTCGATCGACTTTATACCTCGTGAGACAGAAGGGCTTGGGAGCCGCAGTGGCGAATGCTGGCGTATGTGGAAGGCTGCCTCAGTCCCTCGAAGATATCAGGCCGCCGGCCGCTCGACCTCTCAGCTGTTGAATCCCAACCCAAACCAAGGCCCGGCCGCTTACCCGGCAAAGATAAAAAAGAAAGGTCCACGGGTGTGAAATACAAGGGAATCAAAGAACTGGGATCTCTGTGTTGCGGGCTCTTTATGCTCGTCGTACTGGGCGCGGCGTAACCTGAGAAAAGGGCGGAATGGTGCAGTATAGTAGACAGGAACCCCCGACTGCTCGACTTTTTCCCGTTGTGCACCCCAGAAATGACTCGGCGTCTGAAACCTCTGGCTGCACATACCCATAGAAGTTAGCATGACTGAAGGGCAGGGAGGGCATCCAGCCTCCCGCTAAGTTCCCATGAGTCCTTCAGTCCCTGAGGACTCTGCCACCACTGAAACACTCATCTGCCACAACAAACAATGACGCGCTGACACGCTCCGCGAACATGTGTTATTGAACGCGAGGTCCGGTTGATATAAGACTGGGCCGTCTTGATCGGCGGGTCCCAGCAACGGGCCCGGAGGTGAACCAACACTCGCACCCACGTTCAAAGCTGAGCTTGTTGGCGGGATGGACCTGCAGGTCACAGTTGTTGGCCAGCATCTTGCGGCCATCTAGAAACGAACAGCAATCTGGGCACCAGCCCATACACTAACGCTTTCAGATCGTCTCTTCATCCAATGATTGATTTGCGGTGCGGGTCTGTCGAAAATCGTGGCCGCAGGCAGACGCACCACGCAGGCCGCCGAGATTCGTGCGAGGGTTTTTGTGCTCCCGGAATATATCTTTGTTCGACGTTGCTCCGCTGCCAGTGCAGTTCAGGAGTCTCATGGTCATGTCTGTAGTTGAGTGGCCGAGTGAAGAGGCAACGTCGGTGTGGTGCCTGCTGGAAGTGAGTCGACCAGTTGACCTGTGACTAATACCCAGAGATTTCCTTTTTGGTAATGCTGCAGCGCCTAAGATCAAGGCTTTGAGTCTGGCCATACGGCAAAATCCGAAGTGTGACCAAAGCCGCTGTCTTCATGATTGTGGCTGTGAGTTTAGAAGGTGTGGAAGTTTCGGTTTGGCTGCATGTGGCTGCCTCCAAAAAGGCTAGAAGTCTGGTACCGGTACACCGTAACAAAGGTACAGCTGCTCTAACAGAGCTTGCAAGAAATAGTGGGTCCATGTGTTACTGTTAAGGTACTCCGTATCCGTCGGTCAGTTTCGGTCCACTTTTTCCTACTCCATGCAACTTCCAGATTGGGAGCCGCGCATGCCGACCATGAGTCCCCAGACCACATCTGAAACACAACCATCTCATCAATCAACATCTCTTACCCACCGTGTGCATCATACAGGACGCGTCTCTCTAGTGGGCTGAGTGGCATACTAGGCAGACTCGAGGCGGACTGTCGACCGCGAGGCCCCAAAGCTGAGCCAGATCGTCCCCTCGTTCATGCGGAGCGGCCACTCCGAGCTGAACACCAAGTCCTCGATGCACCACAACAATATCGACATGTAAGAAACACAACAAACCACATGGCCTATCACAGTCTCAAGCTGCACCAGACATGGTGAGCTGTGTGACGGGGCCGCCGCGGGCGTCCAGCATGTCGTCGTCACATCGATGCTCTTGAAGAGACAACTCACCGAGTTCCGGAACACGGGACACAGTCACAGCCACACCGTCGACAACCACCACAACAGTGAGACAGGCAGACCGGGCTGCCATTGGGTATCGCAGAACTGTCTTGTTCTCCATTCGGAGACTTCTCCGCTCCCTGGGCTCACAGCATCTCGCTGCCGCGCAGGGCTGAGTGACCGAGTCTGCCTTACCTATGCGAGATTGATAAGCTCGAGGCCATCGACGAGTACAACTCGATGCAGCCAACACCCAAGCCAGATGCGCGTCATGCCGCCGCTGCCGACTTTCAACTGCCAATGACTTATCGCCCATTGAACCCAGCAGCATCTATTGCACTACGAACCTTGGATATTCTTGTACAATTGAACTCTAGTTTATCTATAACTATACAGCTTACACTAAAAGAAGGTATTTCTCCTTATCTCTCCTTCTTTTTTCTCTTCTCCTTTTTCTTCTCTTTCTTCTATTTTTCTACTTTTCTTCTCTTTCTTCCTTTTCTCTACTTTTCTTATCTTTTTTTCTTTATCTTTTTTCTTCTTCTTCTTTTCTTTTCTTTCTTTTTCTTTTTTTTTCTTTATCTTTTTCTTTTTTTTATTTCTTTTTTAAAACTTTTTCTTTTTTTATTTTTATTTTTCCTTTTTTTCTTTCTTTATTTTCCTTTTCTCTTTTTCTTTTTATTCTTTTTCCTTTTCTTTCCTTTTCTTCTTCTTCTTTTTTTCTTTTATCTTTCTTTATTTTCTAAAAAAAAACCCTTAGAAGAAGATAGAAAAAAAAGTATCGATATATATTCTACGCTAACAAGCAAACAAGGGTTGAACTGTAAATCAACCAACGATCTTGCCCGTATCCCCCGTCAACAATACCCTCCCCATCTCAGGCTCGCCTTCCACATCATCACCGGCCCCTTCATTCCCCTCCCCCGAAACAGCCCCAGCCCCAGTCCCAGTCCCAGTCCCAGTCCCAGCCCCAGCCCCAGCCCCAGCCTCACCCTCCCCCCCTTCAACCAACGTCGTAGCCTCCTCC